>PVIC010029365.1:0-22587 GCA_004025085.1 Thryonomys swinderianus
CTTGGAGCTAAGACACATAATATCACTTCCCAGGAGTTCCTCTGAGCACTTAATGCGCATGACCTTTTCAACCTGTACAGCCCTATGAGGTAAGCTCTTTCCTAGATGAGAAAACTAAAGCATGTGGAGATGAAACAGCCTTCCCAAGGTCACACAGCTGATGGAGCTAGAACATAAAGTACCAAGCCTTATGCCACTACCCTTCGTGTTTGGCAAAGAGTCCTGAGAGGTGCAGCCAGTAAGGTGCAGAAGTAGAGGGACGTTCTGGAAGCCATGTGAAGAGTTCTAGCAGCAAAAGATTAGCTGCCAGGTAGGTGGTCAAGAAAAGGCTGAGTAGGGCCAGAAATTTAGCCCAATGGTTCTGGCGCCTGCCTCACAAGTACAAGGTCCTGAGTTCGATCCCCAGTAACCACATACAATGCTGGGCATGGTGACTCACGCCCACCAGCCATCAATACCACATACCACAGTGCCAGGCATGGTGTCTCACGCCTGTAATCCCAGCACTCCGGAGGCAGAGGCAGGAGGATTGCTGAGTTCAAGGCTTGCCTGGGCTACATAGTGAGCTCAGGGCCAACCTGAACCACAAAGTGAGACCCTGTCTCAAGAAAAGAGGAAAAAAAGAAAAGGCTGAGTCTTCCTAACAGGATTTAACAAACTGCAGGTTCTTGGTGGCTTGAGAAACATAGTTTCATTGGAGTAATAGGCTCATAGAAGAGAAGGGAGGATGAAGGAATGAGTACAATTATGATTTTGAACACTGCTGAAATTTGTCATGTAGGAAAACAGGATGATAGCTGAAAGATATGGGTGAGGGAGGGGTTTTTTTGGTTTGGTTGGGGGGGGTTGTCATTCCTAAAAAACTATAGCATACTGAATGTAGGGAACCCAGTAGAGGGGCGAAGCTTAGAACATGTAACTGGGTTGGTCTATAGGTGTGAAGAGATGGAAGCAGGGTAGGAATAAAGGACTTAACTCTGGAGCACAAGTGACCGTGCCAGAACTAATTTGGACCTAGGTAGAAGTAAACTGGTAGCATATTGACGGTGGGTGAGTGAAAAAGTCTTTTGTTGAAGTCTTATTTAAAAATAATTAAGCACCTAGCATAAAGTACAGTCTGTCCACACAGTGTAATGTTACTTGCTGACAAAGAACACAGTACTTCCACATACGCGACATGGATGAGCCCTGGAAAGCCAGTCGGGAAAGAGAACGTATGGTCTGAGGTGTATGCAGTGGTGAGAATGGACAGCCAAATCCATGAAAACAACGTGGGCCCATGAGGGGGAAGTTAGGGTGGGGGTTGAACTAAGTAGTGGCTAATGTAGGATTTATTTTGACAGTATTTAGAACGCTGTAAAGTTGGTTTTGATGACTGCCTCCTTCTGCAAGTATACTAAAAAACATGCAATTATGAATTCTGTGTAGGTAAATTACAGGCTCCGTGGACTTACTGAGGTTGTCATAACCAAGAACAGATAAAGGGCACGGACGTATGCAATAGGGCACTGTCCGTCACTAGAAGATGTAAGTTTGCCGACCACAGTTAGGCCACACTTGAAGGTGGAGGTAGCATTAAAAGAGACTAATCGGCATGCTGGGGCTGAGGGTTACCCTTCATGTTTAGGTGCAGTTTAGGGACAAGAGTTGCATTTAAAATTAATACCGGGGTTTCTCCAGACATCTCTGGTGGGAGAACCATGGACTCGGAGACAGGTAAGGAGGAACGCAGAGCACATGGTCAGCTTGAGCCTGATGGGATGGACTGTGGGTCAGGGCGGCCGGAGGGAGTGAGGGAACCGGAAGGACACGGATCAGAGTGGGATGACTGAAAGGAGGATTCAGAAGCCCGAGTGGGTGGTAAACCATCCTCTACCCTTAGAGCCAGTAGCTGGCCAAGAAGAAGCCAAGGGCCAGACCCATTGCCTACCTCACTGATCTCCAACTGTGAGAGCAACCTCCTCTTCCCTTTTTAAATTGTGAAATAGCTGTTTTTTGAATGATCATAGGAAATGTTTATGATTTTGGTTATTTTAAGTTAAACTCCGATGTGTTTCTTATCACCAACTTAAACATTTGGGGCTTTTATTGATCTGCCCTAAAGCTGTATTGAAATTTCAGAGTCAGTCTCATGTGGTGCACTGTTTCCCCGGGTCTGAGCTCTTCTACTTTTTGTTTTGTGTATATTGAGTGCTGTGGCACTTCTGAGCAATAAAGTGTACACTTGAATCAACTTTTCAAACATATTCCCAGCGGAGACCCCAAGGTCCTCAGTTCAGTGTTACCGTGAGAAGTTTGATTTGTCTCCCAGAAGTACTACTTCTGTGATATTCTTGCTCCAACACACTCATTCAAAGCAGGGAGCTATGTTCTTTCACCTCTCCCATTAAATGCCTGTCGCTCCGCCCTAGCACCTTGCAGTTCAGACTGTTGTCACAGTGCTCAGTTTTTGAAATAACCTGACTGCTCTCCCATGTCATATCCCACCCTTCAGAACACAGGGTCCTTCGTCCCCACTCAGAATTCCTCCGTAGTTTCCTCCACCGCTTGTGTAAAGTCTGGGTTTGTACTTGTGGCAGGTAGGAATCGCTGGCCCACCGGATGAGCCCGGTCGCCCTTAGCTGCTGGGTCCCCACCCCCCTCAGTTGTCACCCAAAGTCCTGTTGCGCCTCTCTGAATAACACACTTCACTCTTGTCCCCTGTGTAGCCTTTGGAATAGCTAGTCCTTTGCTGACCACCAGCGTCTTCCCTTCCTCATACGGACTTTGTACATTTGATTTCTTCCCCCTCGTTTGAGACCAAACCACACTTCCCATTACTCCCTCTCTGATCCATATTCCACCGTTATTATTTCTGCCTTTGTATTAACATACTAGCCTTGAGCCTCTATCACAATGAAATTGGAAGATTTGTATCCCTGACCTCTTAAATGAGTTGATAATTCAGATTTGCAATATGTGTGTATTTTTTAAAATTTGTAACTCTAGGAAACTCAGTGATGTGTTCCCAGGTTGAACTGTGAATGTATGAACTACTCTGCCCATCTGACTTGGAAAACTCATTACATTTCCTTCGGATACATGCATTACCCCAGCTCTGCTAATAATACTTCTTAAAAGTTCAGCTTGCATTCCTACTGAAGCCTTTTGTTCCCTGCATATTTTTAACTAGCTTTTGTTTTAAAATTAATATATGTTCACATTTACAAAAGATACAAGTGAATATGTTTTAAGTCCTTTGTAAGCTGAAAGCCATGTGGGCCTGTGAGAATATTCTAAGGAGAAATCTAAGTTTTGTTGATCCAAAGAGGCTTGGAAGGGAATTGAATCTGATACGTCATCTTAGCACTATTTACAGTGCAAGAAAGAAAATTGATTGTATAAAATTGTAAGCAAATTCTAAATACAAATAATGTGTGGAATAAAGTAGATGGGTTTTTATGAAAAGTTGCTTTATAGGAGGCATGTGGTTAAATTACAGTGAAGCAAACTGCCTGCTGTTGACAGTATGTGCAGACCCTCAAGTACATGGTATAAAGAATGGCATGTGTTTCTAAAGACTGGAGCGTACGTCTTGCAGAGGCTGCTTACCCGTGTCCTTTCCTCTGTCCACGGTGCAGGCGTCTTTATACCCTTTGGCCACAGAGTGATAACTGAGAAAGCCAAGTCCTCCTGGGGGAGTCAGAAGAGGACTTTCCCATTGCTTTGCCAGAGTCTGTTTTGAATACTCATCTGAACTTTAACACACTCTCCCCTACTTTTTTTAACGTATTAAAATTTGGGGTTGGCCAGGCGTGGTGGCTCACTCCTGTAATCCCAGCACTCGGGAGGCAGAGGCAGGAGGATTGCTGAGTTCGAGGCCTGCCTGGGCTCCATAGTGAGCTCAGGGCTAGCAAGAACTACAAAGCGAGACCCTGTCTCAAAAAAAAAAAAAAAATGATTGGGGGTTAGACCCTGAGCACAAGGTGGGCACAAGAAAGTACCACTGCGGCCACCTAGTTCTTCAAGACAGACCTATGCTGACAAAAGGTTGCTGGCAAATAAAGTTTGGTTGGCTTTGAGTGCTTCTGTGTAATGAAATCTCTGTTAAAAGAAGCTGTTTCTGGTTATGAACATTTTAAGTTAGGTGCACACATGTTGGAACTGTGTACTTAGTGCTCCTTTCCAAAGCTGAGATCAAGAATGTGTTTTAGAGGCATCTGTTGTGTGGCAGGTACTTGGTGATCCTCACTAGGCACTGGAAAGCGTCTCGGTGTGCCTGGAGTTTCTCGTCCGTCTGCAATATGGTCCACATCAGTGATCCTGTGTGTATTTGTCTGGGATTTTCTTGACAACAATCTCAAGAGGCCAAAAGGACTCAGTTATTACCCCTCCTGTCCATTTCAGTGCCTGGCTTTTTGCTGTAATAATTGGCGTATCAGGACCAGGGATTTAGCTCAAATGGTACTGCGCCTACTTTAGAAGCACAAGGGCCTGAATTTGATCCCTAGTACTGCAAAAATAATAATTGGCATATCACCCTCAAAACCTGACCTATTTCCACGTATGTATATACACAAATGCTCAGTGTATGTGATATTTTTTCCCAACTCCCAAATTTGATTTTAAACTGTGTCAGCTATTAGGGGAGCAGAAGGAATTAATAATCTTAATTCTAAGAAATGAAAAATGTTTGTTTTGCAAAGTCAATTTTTTTTTTTTCCTTTTTGAGACAGGGTCTCGCTTTGTAGTTCAGGCTGGCTCTGACCTAGCTATGTAGCCCAGGCAAGCCTCGAACTCAGCAATCCTCTTGTCTCTGCCTCCCAAGTGCTGGGATTACAGGCGAGAGCCACCACGCCCGGCAAAGTCAAATATTTTTAGGATGTTTGTCACTTTCTTATGGACCTGTAGAATAGTATCAGCACTTGAGTAAGCACTGAACTCCGCATATTCCGTTTGATTTGGCAAGTGGCTGCCGTTATCAGTCTGCCTATTTTACAACCTAGAACACTGGGGCACATTTAGGATTGCTTCTGAGCAAGGTTATTCTTCACTAGATATTTAGGCCGTTAGATACGTGAAGTAAGAACTAAAGCTGTTGGTCTTCATGTTAAGAGTCATAAACCGGGTGTGGTGGCTCACGCCTGTAATCCCAGCACTCAGGAAGCAGAGGCAGGAGAATTGCTGAATTCGAGGCTTGCCTGGGCTACATAGTGAGCTCAGGGCCAGCCTGAACTAAAGTGAGACCCTGTTCAAAAAAAAAAAGTCATATATACTGGTGGCCAGGTATAGTGACACATGACTGTAATCCCAGGTGTCAAGAGGCTGAAGCAGGAAGATTCACCACAAATTCAAGCCCAGCCTGAACTACACAAAGAGACTATCTCCACAAAAAAAAAAATCTTAAAAGATATATATACTGATATTTTTATTTGTGATTTTAGGTCTCCGTTAGTGGTTAACTTTGATAGAATAGCATGGCCACATAGCATGACTAGAAAAAAACAAGTGAAATTCTTGTTTATCATTTTAATGTTCATATACAAAATACAGAAATGTGCAGAACTTGGAAGTTGACTCAAGTTGTTAGCCTAGAATATGTTGTCAGAAGAAAGAAGCTGAAATTACCTGGTACTAAAGTATTGGGGTCCTTTTTCTATTAGTGCCACACAAGCATTTCTGTTACCATTGCCAGATGATAGTCCTAAGCTGTAACCTGCTCAAAGTGTGTATACATTGAGAAATTGGTTTTGATGATGGTTATGTAAGTGGAGAAAGGAAACAAATCCTTACATTTTCCTGTATAGTGGAGTGAATTATTAAGCCTGTATGATTGTTCTAACAGAATGAATGGCTGTTACATGAGAAAATAGTAAGTCATTAACATTCCACAGCTTTCTGTGTTTCACCACCTTTGGAAGAGTACAGAGAAAAGTGGATAGATACCTGACTGTTTGGCATTGTTCAGGAGTCCCTGTGGCCCAACAGCTTAACATCTGATGCTTCTGAGAAGAAAGTGCAAAAATAAAGTTTACATTTGTGTATGGATCTTTATTCTCTAAACATTAATGTTGAGATCTTACGTGTTTCCCAAGTACATGAGGCCTTCAAATAATATGGACTAAGTGCCACGGAATCAGTCCTTTTCTCCTGGATTTCGTAGGGCAGTGACGTCTTTCTAGTATTAAGTTGAATTCAAGAAAACAAACTTCATAGGGTCAAATAATACCTGCTAGTGGTGAATGCAGTTCTTTATTTCATTGGGACTCAACACGTGTCTCCCAGATGTTTTAAGTATTTGAGGTGGTAAAACAGTTTCTCGTGAAATCGACAGGAATTTTGAAATATTCTTCACAATTCGATGTATTGCACCATTCTCTTCCAGCCTGTTTTGGCCTCCGCTTGTGTTCAGTGCTCACACAGTGGTCTCGAAGACCATTGGCTCAGGCTGTTACCTTCACCCTGGGCTGGGGGCTGGTTGGCACTCAGTGTGAAACTGAAGCCTCCGGATTGTATTTCACTTTGCTTTAAATTCCGTAGGGAAACAGCTGCAAATAGCATGGCATCTTCTGTGGCATTTACCTTCTTTGTTGTCTTTCTAGGCACTCAGGGAGTTGCGCCCGGTCCTGTAATTGGGCTGCAGGCACCATCGACTGGTCTCCTTGGGGCCCGGCCCGGCCTCATCCCACTTCAGCGCCCTCCAGGAATGCCTCCCCCTCACCTGCAGCGGTTTCCCATGATGCCACCTCGCCCCATGCCACCACACATGATGCACCGTGGGCCGCCACCAGGACCAGGGGGCTTTGCGATGCCACCGCCTCATGGAATGAAAGGGCCCTTTCCTCCACATGGCCCCTTTGTTAGGCCTGGTGGGATGCCAGGGCTGGGGGGCCCGGGACCAGGACCCGGGGGTCCTGAAGACAGAGACGGGAGGCAGCAGCAGCAGCAGCAGCAGCAGCCTCCGCCACAGCAGCAGCTGCCACCACAGCAACAACCACAGCAGCCGCCGCCACAGCAGCAGCAGCAGCAGCCGCAGCAGCCACCACCACAGCAGCAGCAGCAGCAGCAGCAGCAGCAGCCGCCACCAGCTCAGCAGCAGCAGCAGCAGCAGCCACAGCAGTTTAGAAATGATAACAGGCAGCAGTTCAATTCAGGTAGAGACCAAGAAAGGTTTGGAAGAAGATCTTTCGGAAATAGGGTGGAAAATGACCGGGAACGGTATGGGAACCGTAATGATGATAGAGATAATAGTAATCGTGAAAGGAGAGAGTGGGGAAGAAGAAGCCCTGAACGGGACAGGCACAGAGACTCGGAAGAGAGAAATAGACGCTCTAGTGGGCATCGAGACAGAGAGAGAGATTCTAGAGATAGAGAATCTCGTAGAGAGAAGGAAGAAGCCCGAGCAAAGGAAAAGCCTGAGGTGACAGACAGGGCCAGTGGTAACAAAGCCACTGAACCTCCCCTTAGCCGAATGGGAAATGTAGACACTGTTTCAGAACTTGATAAGGGGGAGACCGAGGCCACTGTGGTAAAACCTCCTGAAGAGTCACCTGCTGAGGCTACCTCATCCATTGAACCCGAAAAGGATTCTGGCTCAGCAGCAGAGGCTCCTCGCTAGAGACTGCAACTTGTCCAAGTGTGACAGTGACGCTCCGGAGTGTAGAGCTTGAGGTGTACAGATGCTGTATTATATTTGCTCCTGCTATATCACAGCCCCGCAGTAGTTGGTGGGGAATTATAAGCAATTTGATTGCTTCCCTTCTATTTAAAAATAGCTACAAAATAACAAAAAATACTGAAATATGAATAAATATTACCCTTTTTGCTGTAACTTTTTTAAAGTTTTGACTTTAAAAAGTTTACAAATCGTAATTAGAAGTGCTATTTTTTTTTTAATTTAAGACAAGGTAACGGTGAAAGCTCAAAACAATAGGGATGTTTTTAATAAACTCTATTTTCGTAACAAACTTTAATGTGTGCTATTCTTCCTACATTGCATTAAGGTGAAAAGGATTGTTCACCATCAAAGTTTGAGCTGTTAATGTGTTAGAGTCTAAATTAGACTTATCTGATGGAAATGTAGTTCTCTTCCTTTTGTAATTCTGTTTAGCCTTTCAGTAAGAAAAGTTAGTGGTTTTAATGTTAATTGAAAAGCTTGTGAGTGTTTGTAATTAGCCAAGGTTTTTTCCACTAGCTTTGCAGTAATGTTGCCCTAGTTAAATTTGTAAAGGAGGTCTCACGGGGAAAAATTGGATTCCCAACATTATACATTGTACTATATTATCTGATAGACTAGGTATTAGAAGGTTAAGTGTTTAGGGTTTATGGTTTTTGTTTAGTTGATGCACCCCATTAAGTTTCTTTAAAAGGTAAGAGAAAATCAAGATTAGCATCTCCAATCTGAAAGCTTTTTGTCTTATGTAAGGATTTAAATGAGCCTATTGTTTCCTATAAGCCTTGCCTATTCCCTTAACTTCTCTGTGAGGCAGAGGTGGGCAACTTTTTGCCACCTGTGAAGTGTTTTGTCCTTGCTTAAAACTGTTGGATTGGCTGCTGGTGGTGTAGCTTGGTGGTACAGTTCTTGCCTAGCATGTATGAGGCCTTGGGTCCAGTCCTCATTACCAGGATAATAAAACCTGATTAACTAGAAAATAGTTGTAGGTTATCCAGGAAGTACATGAAAACACACCACCAAATCAGGCCTGTGTCTTACACAGTACAGAAAACCGTAACACCACTAGCCCAGCACCAAGTCCCCTAGATGGACACACAGCCTGACAGAAGCCTGCTTGCTTCATTCTCAAGCCGTGCCCCTTTTTCGGTATACTGAGCAGTTAAATGCTGCCCTCATTCCCAGCTGAAGCGACTTTGAGACTGGGTTTGAAGCTGCAGGAAGGCCTTTGTGACGCAGAATGTATCCTGGGGCAATACGCTTGAACTCCTGCCTTTAAAAAGTAAGACAATACCTTTCATATCTGGGAACTTAAAAAATTTTATGTTGGCCCAACTTAGAAGTTTTAAGTAATAACAAACAAACTGCTTTTAGAGACACTGATTCTCCGTGCCAGGATTGGAAGGACTTTCCTCTTGTTTTCCCAACTGAAAACCTTGACTATTCTATTTGCACATGAAAAAAAAATCGAAAAGTGCTGATAGTGTGATTATAGTTGAGGCTTCACCAAATCAGTCCTGTTTGAATCATCCCACATACACAGCAAACTACACTGACCCATGTTAAATACAGTTTTAAAATTTTCTACCTGAATGGTCACTTACTATGAGAATACTGCTCTTTATCACATTTTTAATACTGCAGACACCAGCTGTTCCTCCTTCATGGCACTCTTCATATTTGACACAGTTCACATTTATGAACAGGATACTCCAATTTTCTCATTAGAAATATTTATATGATTTTCAAGTTAATAAACACCCATAATCCAGATAGTCAAAACTGAAATCACATTGCATTTCCAAGTATTCTCATTTACATAAACAGTTCCACTAACTGGGTAATAAAGTCTTGTTTTTCAATAGCCAGACCCACAATCAAACATTTCCTGGGTTTTCTCTTCAGTTCTAGTCTCTCTCTAGAGGGCCAATCTGAAGATGGCTCATGCCAAAATCCACCTTGAAAAGTACCATTCTAGCAAGCAGGTGTATTAACCTTAGCTGAGGGTATGATTTACCTTTTACAAGTTCCTTAAGTTACCAAGGAGCTCTTTAACTACCACCTGCTTTTACAATAAACGTAAGTACTTAACGAAATAAGTTTCCGCACAGGTGACCAAGGACAGCCTATCTGTCTAAGATCTAAGCTTCGGCTGCCACAGCTATTGGAGTAGTTGATCACTTATGCATCTTGATGACCTAACTTCAAACACTTTCAAAACAGTGCTACAGGCCTGTTCTACTCAAGCTCTATGTGTACATGAGCAGGAAAGCTCACTTAGAATTTCAGTTTGGATACTTGTCACACACACTGTTCATTCACAGGCTTGAATGAGACTGAAGAATTTCAGACAGTCAATTTAATATCCACATGTGATCAAGTCTGGCAACATACAGAAATCGTTCAGACATTTTAATGGAATGACTTTTATAAAACTATACAAATCTTCCAAGGGAACATAAATCAGTTCTCATTACACAAGTTAAAGCAACTAAGAAAGTCACACAAATTACACTTTTAAGATTACAATGTTTAATGTTTTCAAGTTAAATTTCTACAGCTAGCAGGATGACATGAGTGCCTAGGACCCGGACCACATGGCAGAGAATGTTTACTGGGTGATCCCAATCACGCCGCAAGCCAGGCGACTTCCAGCATTTCCTGTCTTCGTACTTTCCTCATTTCCACCTTTGCCCAGGTCATCTTCTTTTTCATGGACCTTTAAAAAGATTAAGAACATTTAAATGTGGTTGTCGAGTAATTAACACCTTTTCCCAGCAATACTCCAAAGACTTAAGAACAATTAATATTAGGAAACAGTATGTTAAAATAGCCCTACTAGTAGAAAAGTAATACTGATACTTACTCTAGCTTAAAAGTAGGAACTACTACACAGAGCTTGCTGGTGCAAAGACACGTTATCTTTAAACACTAGTTAAGTGTTGCTATTTCTAAATGGAATATCTGCCCACAGTCCTCCACATGCTGCTCCTAATCCTCCACAAAACTACAAGTGATCCTGGTTACAGTAAACTCAAAATTTCATGCCCAATAACTATACTTAAAAGGAGTTAGCAACAGTACTTTATAGTCTTGTACATCAAACACTTAAAAGTGATTTTTCTGCTTCACCAATAGGGCTGAAGAGAACTCTTAAGGATAAAGGGCCAGCTGAAAGGACGTCCCTACTGCATGTTAACTGCTCCGAGGGAGGAGGTAGGAAGCTCCCTGGGCTGACCCGGGAGGAGCCCTCCCACAGAGTACACAAGAACGCTAACACTGAAGTCTGCCCCAATTCTAGACTCAAGGACATGTTCTGTTTAACTACAAAGGGAAATTCATATGGCAAGAAAATCTAGCTATTTGAAACAGAACTATTTTTGCAATTCATGTCCAGTTTGATCAAATGTAAGTTGCTTTTTACTGTGTCTTAGGAGAGTAACAGTCTTGCCTGACCTAGATAAATAATTTTCAGTGTAATCACCTGATATTCAAACTGCTTTTCCTAATATGAACTGTAAGTACAACTGATGTGGCTCTTTAGAAACCAGGAGCAACCATCTATGAAGTGATGAAAAGATACATGGCTGTGTGTTACAAGAGATCTTACACAGATCCTGCTGATATGGAAACTTACCACCATTGTACGGCCAATGATGGAATTGGGTCCTATGAGGGAAATCAGAGAATCCTCAAGGGATACAGTGGCCACGCCGTCTGAGCCAGCAGTCACGTTGCCCAGGTCTCCAACGTGCCTAACAGTGAGAAGGCGTCAGATGGATTACAACTGGATTCCTCTGAACATCAAGAGAGCACGCGCTAAATTAAAATGTGAGTCAAACGTGTGAGGGTGGGCTCAGAGTAGACAAGACTACTTTTCCAGACTGACCAAAGTTGGAAAACACAAATTTAAAAACAAGGAGCTAGATACACCTCTTCAATCAAGGCTTTTGCTGCACAGTAATGGTCTGAAAAGAGTCATGGGATGGGGCGCACCTCTGACTTCGAGGGTGAAGTACCAAACAGCAAAGGTTCAGCTACTGAGTTAAACCTACTAGATTTTCTGCACCGTTAGGAAAGACAGCCCTAGGCCTCTGTTCAAAAAATCCTTGTTCTTAAATCTAATATTTTCCTGAAAGGCTTTCAAAAAACTTACACATGGAAATGGAGTCTCCCCTAGTTTTTCGTTACCAAGAGTACCTTCAGAAGCTGGTTCCCCAATGACAAGTTATTTTGCTAATGGTTGACAGTACTGTTTTTCCATGACATTTCTTGTATTAGTTTCCTTTGACAGTTGTATTAGTTCTATATTCAATAAATGCTACAAAACCAATTTTGTTAAGTGTCCCCATTTGTCAACTCCTTAGCCCAGGGAAGAAATCACTCCAGCAGCTGGGGATGGGTGACTGGTGGGGGAAACAAAAACTCAAAAGCAGAGGCAGGGAGGCTACTCCGTTGTCTTGGTTTTGCAAGCAGTACCCCTAATAACCCACAGCCTCCACTGTACAGTGTAAGAGCCAAGCTCACCTCTCTTCATCGTTTGGCCCACCGTGTTTTTTGGATAGAGGATTGAAGTGAGGACCTGCACTGGTACAGCCTATTTAAAAAAAAAAAAAAAGCTAAATTATAAATCAGAATAATAAAATTGTAAAAATAAAGTGATCATTAAAAAAAATAAAATAAAAAAAAATAAAGTGATCATTGCTATAAGGGCCAATGAAGAAAGCACAGTTTCTAGGCTAACAAAACCAGGAAGCAACATCTTGGGCCAGGAGAGAGACGAGCGCTAACCACTGACACCAGTCAAGTCAACATCCTTCTCGGCCTCTGGTTTCCACTTTGTAAAATACGGAAGTCAGACTTCACGTTCGGCGGCTCTCTGGTGACCGAAAGCCCATGACCACAATCCTGGGGCTAAGAAGGTAACGTGCTTTGACTATAATTTCCCTCCCCAACACCCACCACCGAGTTTTGCCCGCAGCCTTTACTTGGTGCTGCCAGAATATTAAACCGCACCTGTGCCCAAGGGCCAAAGCCGCTGCCCTGCGCAACGCCGGGGAGTGCCGTTCTGGCTGCAACCTGCATAAATGGTTCTGCTGTGGCCACACGCAGTTGTGGGTCACAAAGAGCACAACTGACAGTGCAAGAGGTCCTTGCATGACTGGCCTGCTTCACTCGGCAGCCAAGGAGTGGAAAATCCCGAGCGTACAGTCCCCACCAGGCACTGGGGAGCCCCACGTGAGGCAAAGCAGGCAGCTCAGGGGAAGTAACTTAGCAAGTCAGAGCTACCGAGCGGAGCCCTCGGAAGCAGAGGCAGGAGCATCAACTCCGGTAATCACATGCTGCATGTGACACACGTGTTCTAGCAAAACACCTCATGTTCTCACCACAATGAGTCTGTAAACAAAATTCAGATTATTACTCAAATATAGCAAAAGACCACAAAATTCAATTTCTTGTTAACTTGCTTCTAATCCCAAATTGAGAAAAATCAAATTCTGTCTTCGGCTTGTACCTCTTCCCCCTTGGCCCAGGCACCGGGGACTGAACCCAGGCTCTTCCCACTAGATCGCCCACTTCCGTGTTTCCGTACACTGTGGGCTCAGGTGGGGAATGGAGGTGCTCAGTGCAGCGCAAACACGCCACAGTCTGTGCTTGAAGCAGCCGCTTTCAACCTAGCTCACGACACCTGGGAGCGAGGGTGTAGGTGGTCACCACACCGGCACAGCACCTACCTTGTGTGTTATCGCCAAACTGATGCACGTGGAATCCGTGCCGGCCTTCCGTCAGTCCTGTAATGCGTCCCTTTACCACAACCGGCCCGGTTCCCTTTGTTCAAGGAAAAGTGCGTTAAGTTTAGTAGCCAAGAAACACCGCCCATTCCCACTGCACTTGACGGTGGCAAGTCTAGTCTAAGCAGAAGTACCCACGGCGACCGGGTAAATTTCCCTAATAACAAAATCAAGACACTAAAGCAGACGGGAAAACCAAAAGGGCGTCCCGTGCCCGAGGGAGCGGTGGTGATCGGGCCACGGCGCTACGTCCAGGGGTCAGGTACTTCACCAGCACGGCTCCAGGGAGACCTTCGCAACTCAGAAAATACACGCGGCAACCACATCACACAGTAAGCAAGGCATGTGCTGCTTAGTTTTTCACTCCGCTTTTTAAACAACCGGAGCCAACACGTACAAAACTTGCATCAGTCCAACCTCCCCTCAGTTTCAGACTCGGGTAGGCACTGTTGCTCCTGTCCTCACGTCTCTGTAAATCCCTTGAAGTAAACCTCACTTCTGATTTTTCGGCCACGCACAGTGAAATTTTCCACCAGTGGGTAAGCTTAAGATCCGACTTGCCAAGTATTCTGGGAAATGCTCTTCTTTCCTTTTTGAGAAACTGTGCTTCTCGGTACAGCATTCATTCCAGAAAAATTCTAACATAAATTTTCCGACCCAACAAAACGGTGTTAGCCGAAGCACAGGCAAAAAGATAGGCTCTTTGAAATCTCTGCTTAGTGGGGAATTCACACAACACTTTCCAGTACTCCTTCAAAAAGTAGACCGAATCGTCACGGCACAACCTCCAGGGACCATGTCCAGCGAGGGACAGAGGCCACACGACTCTACACTGTCCCAAGGTCAGTGCTATCTCAGATTAAGGGAGGCCTGGCAAGAATACATCACAGTCTTCAGGATAAGCTAGCAAACTGGCCTACAGATTAAAAAAAAAAAATCCAATTTTTAAAACTTAGCAGCTAATCCAAAATTTTAAACACTTCACAGGCCAAACCAAGAGTTTCTAGCTGATGAGTTGCATCTGCCCACCTGCAGATCTGTCATGTTTAACTACCAAAGGGTCCACATCAAGGACAATGGGCACAAATATGAGTTTTGGAAATGAACTGAAGACCTATGCAAGCTGCTCTCCACGGCTGATCTTTCCACTCCGGTGGCCAGAGGAAGGGTTCCCTCAGGGAATCCTCCTACGATTCACTAGTATTGGTGAATTCTTTGGCAAGAAGAAAAAAGGGGCGGGACCAAGTCTTAACAAATGAAACACTGAGCAAGGGATTTAGTTCAAGTGGTACTGTGCCAACCTTGGATACACAAGGGTCTGAGTTCAATCCCCAGTACCGCAAAAAAAAAAAAAAAATCTCCCAGAATTTGGAGACCAATTAAAGAAAAAAAATTCAACTGAAGTATCAGTTCTCCCTTGAAGAAACTAGAGCATCACATACACTGTTTCTGTTCATTCACATTTCTGTTAATTTCCTTCATATATTACATATTCTCTCATAGTTATTAGGCCATGTGTAACAAAACTTCTGTCCAGTTGATAACCCCACTAAAATTCTGACAGCCTTAACACAAGTACTTTCCTCACATATGCTTTGCAGCATTACTTACAACAGGTATTTGTGAAAATATCTTTTTAAAAGACTTGTGCAGGGCCAGAGGGTTAGCTCAGTGGTTCCGGCGCCTGCCTCGCAAGTGCAAGGTCCTGAGTTCGATCCCCGGTAACCACATAGAATGCTGGGCGTGGAGACACGCCCACCAACAATCAACACCACATACTACAATGCCGGACGTGGTGGCTCACGCCTGTAATCCCAGCACTCGGGAGGCAGAGACAGGAGGATTGCTGAGTTCACGGCGGCTTGCCTGAGCACCATAGTGAGCTCAGGACCAGCCTGAACTACAAAGTGAGACCCTGTCTCCAAAAAGCAAAAAAAAAAAAAAAAAAAAAAAAGACTTGTGCAGAAAATTATCTTTGAGGCCCAAGGATGTAACTGTACTGAGCATGCACTAGGCCATGACTTCAATCCCCAGCAACAACCAACTCTTTAAAAAGTCTTTAAGTCTCTCAGCAACAAACCTACTGGTGGTGCAATTTTACAGCCACTTTAGAATTTGGTTCAAAGAATGCTCCAGTTATGAAGTGTCAGCTCCATGCAATGGAAACTTAAAAACCGGCAAATTCCAAATTCTACACCTCACCCACTGGTACACAGGTCTCTAAGCCTACAATCCCATTAAAACAACTTTGGGAAAAAAAAATTGCAATTACTGCACTGAGACAAATCTTTCTATGATCGGGCCTAAGCCCTGGAATCTAATTTCTTTAAAAGTCCCACTGAGGGCACTAGGTTCCAAAGGGGATGGATAATCGCTGCCCTGGGAAAACTACTCGAGTCAGTAAGGTCTCAGCTTCTGGAACCGTGAAACTGCAAAAGGATCACTGCCCAAGGCCACCTTCCTCGCCCCTGGGCCTGACCATGAGCCAGAACAGGAGGGCCCAGCTCTTTCCTTCAAACTGCCACATAAGCTCTCTGCTGTGTATGTTATCACTATATAGTTTAAAAA
Organism: Thryonomys swinderianus; assembly: GCA_004025085.1. Taxonomy (NCBI): domain Eukaryota; kingdom Metazoa; phylum Chordata; class Mammalia; order Rodentia; family Thryonomyidae; genus Thryonomys; species Thryonomys swinderianus. The sequence continues at coordinate 16,012 of PVIC010029365.1, forward strand.
AAAAAAATCTCTAGCCCGACAGTTGCCCGAAAACGGTCGCGGCCCATAGTTCGCAGACCTCTCCAGGGCACTGACGTCGAAAAGCCAACCCCAAAAGACAACGGACGCGACGATCCCAGGCGCCCCACGGCGCCCGGCACCCCCGGAAATCGGACTGCGCCACTCCGGCTCCGTGGGATCCTACGCAGCAAACAAAAAAGAACCCACCGCGCAGGGCCAACGCCGCCCGAAAAGCGTCCCGTGTGCACCCCAAGGCGGCGGCCGCACCACCCCCGCCCGGGCCCGCACCGCGGGGAGGCCCGAGGGCTCCGGGCCCAGCCCCGCCGCCCCGCCCCGCCCCGCCCGGCCGCGCCGTGACTCAGCAGGCGGGTGCACGCGGGCGGTGCGGGGCGCCCCGTGGAGGACGGCGCGGCCCTGGGGCGGGGGCGGGGGCGGGGGCGTGGCGAAGACACCCGGGCCGCCGGGCCGCCCGGTGGCCGTGCCATGCTCCGAGCACAGGTGCGCGGGCTGGCGGGCCCCGCCGCGCGCCTCCGCCCCGGGCCTTGCCTGCTGCTCGAAGTGGATGACGCCCTCCACCGAGCTGTCGCCCTTCAGCACGCACACGGCCCTGGTCGCCATAGTTCGCGGGGTGCGCGCTGGTCGGGGTCCGCAGCCTGCGAAGGAGACAAACGACGCTGCAGGAGATGCGGACGCAAACCGAGTTGTCGCCGACTCGGCCGTTTTATAGGCCAGACCCCGTCCCCGCCCAGCCTGGCCCGGAACCAATCGCTGCCCGCGGGCCTGCCCACCACCAATGGCGAGCCCGGGTTCCCCCGGCCGGACTGCGCGGAGGCGGGGCTAAGGGCCGCGTGGGGAAACCTGACCCGAGATTCGTTATACCCTGCGCCTGAGAAAGGTCTAGAAAACCGAACGACCTTTAGCCTCCAAGACGTGTAATCCGCCGGTTGTATTACAGAAAATAGGGAGATGAGATCCGTGCGGAGATCTGGGAGCTCTGAAGCTGCTTTGACCAGAAATGCAATTTAGTTAAGACTGAATTTTTTCCTCTCATCTCGTTGCTATTTAGAAATCAGAACCCATCAAGATGGATGCTATCTTAGTTTCATTTTTATTATCTTTTAGGTTTTCTTATGGCGTTTGAAATTGATACCTTTCAAACCCTGAGCTCACCATTTCTTCTTTGCAATTTTTTAAATCCCTAGCACACAGTTATTTGTTTGCTTAGATTTTATGTTTTGTTTTGTTTTCCTGGCCAGGACGCACGATACTGAAATTACTGATTGGCTTCTATCCGTCTCGTGTTTTTTGTCAGTTCTTAAGGCCACACACACGGGAAGGATGGAATGGTTAAATAATTTATGATAACCCCACACAACAGAAGAGAGAAATACTATTTAAGCTTTCAAGGAATACATTTCAAAAACGTATTATGCAATCAGCAAACCGCGCAAACTATTTTTGTGGGCTTTTTTTTTTTTTTTTTTTAAGGACCAACATGTTTACTTGGGTGTTCAGCACAGTCTAGAAAGAGATCGTGGATACCTTCCTCTCCTGGGTGCGGAATAAGTTTTTACTGTGTTATCTTCCCAGTGAACATGCATTTCTCTGCAACAGCATCGCTTTGTTTTTCTTAGAATGCGATTGCGTTAGCTGGGAGGAGTCTGGGTTGTTCCTGGTGACCACGAGGAGCCGCTACACCAGCGGGTGGCTGGGCCCTGGCAGCCCGAGGTCCGGGGGGCGGGGCCTCCGGACTTGCCTCACGACTGGCTCCCTGGGGAGCACCTCTGATTTGGGGGCATTTCTTGTGCCTGGGGAAGTACAAGCTGGGAACAAGAAGTATTTAAAGAGAAGGTGGGAGAGGTGTCCTGAAAGGACAGGTTAAGCGACAAGGATGAGCCTGCCGTTGAGACACCCTGAGGGATTTGTTTTGTTTACTCTGTCCGATTTAGATCATTGCTGTCTCATTAAATATCACTACAATCTGTATTCCACTGCTGCTCATTCTGTGTGTGTGTGTGTGTGTGTGTGTGTGTGTGTGTGTGTGTTTCAGAATTAAGGATCTTGCAGGGTACAGTGTACTTCAGCCTGGCGGTGAACTCAGATAATCTTCCTGCGTCAGCCTCCTGAGGGATAGAATTACAAGTGTGTGCCACCACACCCCAAAGGGTTTAGTTTTGAGGAGGGCAGAGTATTAATTAGTAAGGTCTAAATCAAACCAAGAACAAGAACAGAAACTGCTGCATCCACTTTCAGGGTACACTTTCATTTATTTTATCTATTTAGACTGTGGAACTCTAATGCATCCTCTCTCAGAAATAGGCAATTCACATATTATCCTCTACGAAGTGTGTATACTTGTAATTTGCCTGCCTCTTGTATTTACTGTATTCTCCAGATCACTAGCATGTGCTGGACAGTTACATAAGCACGAATGCTAGCCAAAGGGCCTTTGCCCAAGGCCGAAGTTTCTTTGGGTTCCAGGAAGCCAGGCACATTTCACTCCATTGTAAACATGCCAGGAAGGCAGCTCCCAGATGTGAAGAGCCGCCTCAGGCGAGCGCGTCACAAAGCAGAGGTAATCAGGGGAACTGTGGTCACTCTTGTCTCCATCCACGCTGTGTCTCCTGTGGGCGAGAGGCATTCTGACTGTCTTCCCTACCTCACCCTGGCATGAGGTAGGTGCCAGGCCTCAGAGGCTCTGCCCTTTCCCTCCTCAGGCAACATCTTGCAAGAATCAGTACAGCAGAGAATGTGCCCCTGCCCCCCACCCGCCTCAGGGGCAAGGAGTCGCTGACCGTGTGACGCCGCGCTGCACAGTGCTCATGTCAGTCCTCCAGCCCCCTTTCTGGTGACTTTGGGGGTGATCATTCCTCGCTGGGGAGGATGTTTGGTGCCATCTCTGCCTGCTCCCAGGCTGTGCCAACCAGAAATGCATGCAGACAGCGCCTACACACCCCCAGTCTAGACCCCCCTTCTGAAACCCTGAGTGAATGAATGAAAACCCAGGGCCCTAGAGCTCCCTGCCAAAAGAGCCTGATTTTGTGAACAGGCCAAGGAGGGTCTGTGCCACTGAGGCTGACTGGAGGCCCCTTCCATTGTGCCAGGAACCAAGGGCAGGGAGAGGACGATAGGCCAGCGCCACGCACAGTTCAAGAATCCCGGATGTGAGTAACCTGCCTTCAGCTAGGAGCTTAAGTGTTGTGAGAGAGAGATAGCATGTTTTGTTTAGCTGTGTTGTTTTGATTTGTGACATCTAAATCTTCTACGGCACGAGGGCCTCAGTGTTCTGTCTCAGTCTTACAACTGTTAAGGCAGCCTGTTCCTTCAGGACTTGACTCTCCGGCCAAGGCTGCTGCGGGGCGCACCTGCCTGTGTGACCTTGTCCTGGTCCGAGGGTCCCTGGGTTTCAAACAGGTTTGTCGGGAGGACTCAGACATGGAATTTTGAAACGTTCACTCTTGCAGCAGGTCCGTTTCCGGAAGTCCTTCTCTGCAAGAACTGGACGGAATCCTGCAGTCGCTTGGATCCTTTTCTGCCCTGGAACGTGACTCGAAAGTGGTGCAGAACGTGACCCACGCCGACCAGAGACTGACGGGTGTGCAGGGAGGAGGAGGTGCAGGTGTGTGCTCGTGACTCAGCAGATTCCGGCGCTTCCTTCCCTAGAGGGTGGCCCTGTGCTTGGGGACTGAGCCCAGAGGTGCACCACTGTGTCACTTTCCCTTGTCCTCCTCATTCTTTCTTAGGACTCTCCTCAAGAAAGCTCTTTGTCTGGGGGCTCGCAGGGCTTTAGAAGGGAGCTCTGGCTGTTGGGTAAACAGTCTGATCTCTGTCCCGTGGGAGTCTACGTACATTGCAGGGTATGATCTTTGTAGCGTTTGTCACCAGCTGGGTCTTTGCCCAAGCTTAACCCGCTCCACTGCAGCAGGCTCGCTGACTCCTGTTGCAGAAAAAGAATTTCCAAGACACTTGAGAAAGAGTTATGAGGAAGATGTATGAGCCAAAGACAGAGCAAACTATGTATGAAAGAGTGAACAGGGAAAACAGCCTTTCTTGTGAAGTAAAAGTGAACAGCCCCCATGCAAACGAACCAGAGAGGGGCCCTGAAAAGGGGTGCCCCACAAGACACCCAATCTGGGGCATTCGCACTCTAAAGGGACTGCACTGCTAGAAATCTTCAGTATCTACACAACAAGGACATTCTCTAGATGGGCGTCTATCCTGGACCTGGGCAAGACAGTTTGGCCAATTTAATGAGGCCTTTGTTGAGCCTTTAAGAGGCCTTGGATATTCTTTCCTTTCTAGAATCTCGCTAACTCCCTCTTCCATGTGACCTTCTTCTACCTGTAACTTCTTTCACCAAGACCTTGGTGGCAGCCTCCTCCTACACATAAGTGCCAGGTTCTGACACTTTACCTATTTTTTTTTTTTTTTTTTTTGTGAGACAGGGTCTCACTTTGTAGTTCAGGCTGGCTCTGAGCTCACTATGGAGCCCAGGCAAGCCTGGAACTCAGCAATCCTCCTGTCTCTGCCTCCCGAGTGCTGGGATGACAGGCGTGAGCCGCCACGCCCAGCACTGTGGTATGTGGTATTGATTGCTGGTGGGCGTGAGTCTCCACAACCAGCATTGTATGTGGTTTCCAGGGATCGAACTCAGGACCTTGTGCTTGCAAGGCAGGCGCCGGAACCACGGAGCTAATCCTCCGGCCCCACTTTACCTTTTTAATTGAGTCACTGTCTGGCCTGTATCTGAAATGATACAGGGTCCCTCACCTTGTTGCACTGTTTTACTGAGAATTAATCATACAGTCTTATAAATTACAAATGAACAAATAAAATAGAGATAAAAGCAATTGGGGAAAAAAATATTTATAGTCTTCATTGGTGGTGGGATTGTTTTAAAGTTTCATTGATGCCCAGGTCCTGCAGAGCATACTTGTAATCCCAGCACTCCAGGAGGCTGAGGCAGGAGGATTGCTGTGAGTTAGAGGCCACCCTGGGCTACAGAATAAGTTCACAGACTGAACTACATAGTGACATCCTGTCTAAAATCAAAGTTTATTTAGTGAAGATTTTAGGAATGATTCAAAAATTGATACAAAAGAGAGGCCTCGTGGCGCAACGGTAGCACGTCTGACTCCAAAAATTGATACAAAAATCTTGAGACAAATGTTTCAAAAAGTCATGAAATTCCCCAACTGCTGGTTGAATCATGTCTTTTACATATTGTTAAGTAGCCCCTCCCTCTGTATGCACTGGAGATACCTGAGATACCTTCCAAAACCATGGCAGATGCCCAGAGCCAGGACAGTACCAAACCCAATATATACTATTTAACAGACATGTATACCTAGGGCCAGGGATTTAGCTTAAGTGATACCGCACCTACCTTGGAAGACATGTATACCTATTAAAAATTTATGAATTAGGCAAAGGAAGAAGTTAACAACAATGACTAATCACAAAATGGGACAGTTATAATGACGTAGGATAGTAAAAGTTATGCAAACGTGGTCTTTTAAGATGTCTCACTGCACATTCGTCTTTGCATTTAAAGGGAATGCTTGAGGTTTCCCTTTGGCGTCTCCGGCGTGGCAGGATCTCCACTCTTGCACCGCGGACCAAGGAAAGCGAAGGTTACTTGAATGCAAGCACTGTGATGCCTTGACAGCAACCTGCCAGCCGTGGCGGCTTCTGAGTGACTCATGCTGTGCGTACAGTTCAGACGCATGAGGGTCGATTCCTGTCACTGTTGGGACAGCTGCCAGTTGCAGCAGACAACTCAGACCAGCATGCAACATCCATCGTACTTACCAATTGTTTATGTCTGAATTTTCCATTTGATTATTCTAGACCACCGTTGAGCCAGGGTAACTGAACCGTGATAACCAACACCACGGACCGGGCCAGGCCTGCTGTGCTGTACGGTGCCACCCTTATCTCTAGCGTGCACTGCTGGCGGGGGGTGTAGTCTAGGGGTAGAACACGTGTTCGGCATGGGAGGCCTTGGGTTCGAGCCCTGGCACCAAAAATATCCTCACAAAGATGACATTAATCCTAAGAAAAGTAAAATGAAAGCGTTATCTGATTAAACAATCAGATTCCTATCACTGCAGTCAAAAGCAATTCCTTAGTAGAAATGAGAAGCCCTCAAATAAGTTTGAGCCGGGAGTAGCATGAGTATGAGTCATTTTCTCTTCTTAGATATGTGAGTTAGCATATAATTGTTTTTTAATTGCTGACCTCTACTCCCAGGTATTTCTTTTTATTGTTGTTATTGTTTGTTTGTGTGTTCCCCCCCCAGATCTGTTTTGTTATGCTTTTTAAAAATAATTGATAGGGCCGGAGGGTTAGCTCAGTGTTTCCGGCACGTGCCTGGCAAGCGCAAGGTCCTGAGTTCGATCCCTGGTTACCACATATAATGCTGGGCGTGGAGACACGCCCACCAACAATCAACACTGCATACCACAGTGCCGGACGTGGTGGCTCACGCCTGTCATCCCAGCACTCAGGAGGCAGAGGCAGGAGGATTGCTGAGTTCGCGGCGGCTTGCCTGGGCACCATAGTGAGCTCAGGGCC
>PVIC010029366.1:0-22596 GCA_004025085.1 Thryonomys swinderianus
TCATCAGCCAATGCCTGAAGGACACGTGGCATTCTGGGATAGGCGGCTATACAGCGGAAGCGAACTGGCTGATCAGGCAATGCCTAAATATAGACTTGTTTTTCAGCGGATATAGACTTGTTTTTCAGTGGTTCAGACCACTTGACCTACTTCCTCAGCGCCATCTTTTGGGCGCGGTTGCCCTTTGGCTCTCCACACTTGTGCTCAGTCTGGCAAAACATCTGGGGATATTCTGGTTTTCTAGGTACTGACTGTATGCATCAGACATTCAAGTTTCAGGATTGCTCCGAGGACCACTCAGCAGGGTGGGTCTGTGTGTCCCGGGGAACATAGAATTTTTTTTTCTCATCTCGTCCTTTGTGCACACAGAGGTGACCTTGGCTCCCATTGGCGCCATCCTGTGGTGATCTTCCCATTAGTAAAAGTACTGACCTTGGCCCTCCTGGCCTCTGACCTCGCTGTGTTTTCTCCAAGGAGACAGTTTTGGGGTAGTGTCTAATCTTATCCCCGATCAACACGAGCAATACCCATTCGAGTCAAAGAAAACAAATTTAACACTATTTTAAAAATCCATTTCTGTGTGATTAACTGTAGAGAAAACACACCATACATTTTTTTTTTTTTTTTTTTTTTTTTTTTTTGCTTTTGAGACAGGGTCTCGCTTTGTAGTTCAGGCTGGCCCTGAGCTCACTATGGTGCCCAGGCAAGCCGCTGCGAACTCAGCAGTCCTCCTGTCTCTGCCTCACACCATACATTTTAAACTCAAAACAAAAATATACGGGCTGAAGCCTTTGAAGAAATCTGTGGAATCGGACAAAGAAATTCTACAGATACAGGAATTAATAGCTGTCGTTTTGAAAAGGATGATCTGATTTCTGGAAAAATGGGAAATCGGCCCAATAGACTCATGTGTATGGTTAAAATTAATTCTCACATAGATGAGGTTAAATGGAAAGAAAGCTGCACTACACAATGGGTCAGCACAGGAGCAGGTTGTGCTTGGGGGTCTGGGAGGAACCAGGGGCAGGACACCACACAGGTTGGCTCGCCGACCCGCAAAACGTCAAGGTTTTGCGGTCAGCAGAAATTTCCAAGCAAGGTAGGGCCGAGAAGGCCAATTCCAGCCACAGGTTGTGCGATCCGAGGGCAAGACAGAGTCCGCAGAGACCACAGGACCCAGATAAACGGGTTCAGCCCCTTCAATGTGAGCCAAACACAAAGGACATTGCAATGAATTTCTTCTGAGTGGGCGTTTGAACAGGAGCAGAACCCACACGTGGCGGAGATGCACAAGAGCCTCTCCTGTCCCCTCTGGTGCCGCGGAGGACCCAGGGGCTTCCGTGCCAGTCTGTGTCCTGCTCCTGCCTCTCCTCAGCTTCTCTGGCCTTCCGTGAGCCCCGGAGATCCTGATGTATACTCCATCCAACAAATGGGAAACACGAAGCAAGTGGTTAAAGAAAATGAGGTCGAATGCAGTGTGAAGGTCTGTGACTTCCCCTCAGAGCACATAAGAGCCAGAAGTGGTGGAAAGAATATTTTCCAGTGCTGAAAGAAAAGATCAACCCAGGAGATTCTATGTGGCCCGGGTACCCTTAAGAATTAAGGGCCATCCAAAATAAATACAAGGATGGCTGGGGGTGAAAGAAAACTCGGACCCCTCATCACTAGAAAACATGCTCTAAAAATATGTGAAAGGAATTTCTTCAGGGTGAAGGTAAGCACCATGAGAAGAAATATAACTTCATGGAAAAAATAAGAGCAAATGAATGCTAAGTATTTGGATAAAGGCAATAGTATTTTTTCCCATTAAAGTTCTTGAATATATGTAATGCACTTGAATGCACAAATTATATCATTCTTATAAAAGTCATGCATGGGACATAGAGATTACATAAACATAGGAAGGAAGTAATCTATATGTCAGGAAGGCATCTATATTTTACTTACAATCTAAATAAGTGGAATTTAGATTGTGAGATATTCACCCTAATCTGACTGCGAAATGATTAGGGTTCCTAGTACAATATTTCTTATTCCCAGAACAATCAAAACACACTGACAACCTCCCTCAGAAAAATGCAATGAGAAAATGCAAGAAAAATGCAATGGCCTTGGTATTTAGAAACTGTGAATAAAAAGAAGCAAAGACACTCATACACTGGTTTCTGTGAGCACACAACATATATTTTTCTTGGTGTAATGCCCAGGGTTGGCCTGTCCTGGTCCATACCTCAGGGCCACCCTGCGGGCCCTGGGGAGTACTAGGAGTTCTTTCAGGGGAGCTCTCCTCCCCAGGTTGCCAGGCTGAGGCAGGATGACAGGCATGCATTGATCCAAGTGCTTTCAAGTCTCACAGGACCACCCCTGACAGAGCCTCCCACAGCACTGAGGCTAAGGGACAACCATGATCTCCATAGCTAATTTCTCTTCAGACCTGTCACCCCCAAGCCTGAGGAGGAGCTCACTAGACCTAAGGAACAGATTCGCAGCGCTTTTTGCACACAGTCCCTCAGGCTCTCCCGCCGGCAGCTTGGGCTCCTGCCCGTCCCTTCCACGAATGGCCCTTCCTCCAGGTGAGCTGCAAACACCAGCGGCTTCTTAAGGTTTGCTCACGGCTGCGTTCCTTCTTCCCTACCGCGCTTCCTCCTGCCCCACCACAGGTTAGGATGAGTCAGCATCTCCAAGTGGTACACTCCTCCCAGCTTTCAGAAAAGAAATACCCTTCGAATCCTGAGTGTTCCTGTGAGTGGTTTCTGGGGCAAGCTTTGTCCCTCTGCGCACGCACACACACACACACACACACACACACACCCCGCTCTGCCAAGACCTGCTCCAAGGGCCCGTCTGCCTGGGATCCTCACCACAGCTACCACACCCTGGGGAGGCGCACCCCAGCCAGTCTCCCCCACCCACAGATCCACTTGCCGGTCATCCCATGTGAGCACTTCAGAAAAACGTGTCCTGTTCCTGTCCTCTTAGACATCCGAATTTCTTGCATAGGGACCTGTACTCCAGTCCACAGACCTGTCTTTTTCCACAGAAAAAGCCGGTGCTCTCTGAACAGTTCCTAGGAACAGTACCCAAACTTCATGGCCAGAGCTCCAGGGACAAAGCCGAATCCCATCCCCAGCCCTCCTGTGTGAGCTCGTTCACTCAGCAAAGGGCCATCGCCAGCTTATACAGTTCCACTGGAGGGTTACCAGGACTGTACTAGAGGCCTCTGGGCATCACCCACACCGGGTTGCTCCCCAAGCCCACCAAAGAGCCAAGAGAGAATGCCTTCGAGGAAACTTGCGGGACTGAGCACAGAGACTGAAAGCCAGAGTATGAGAAGACAGCAGACACGGCACCAGGGAAGACGAGGCCCTCTAGGAGCTGCGAGGATACTCCACGCAGTGCTGGGTCTGTCAAGTGCAAGTTTCCCCCACTGCGACACAGGCAGGGGCCCCTCTGAGGCTACCACTGCCTCTGACACTGAGTCACCTGGTCACCACTGACCACAGAGACCAGGAGGAGGAGGCAGCGTTGCAGTGCCTTAACAGCTCACTGACGGGTAAGTCAGCAGCACCTCACAGGCCTCCTGCGTGCCTCACTCATCTGCCTCCGCGACTGCTCCTTTATCTACTGTCCCTACAGGGCCCAGAAAAAAAGACAAGGAAAACGAAGCACCTAGTGAAGCGGGACTCCCTGGGCCCTGGCGGGGGTGGGGGGCGCGGCTCCAGCCAGCTGCTGTTCTAACCACCTCGGCACAGACTGGGTCTGAAAGGAAGCACACTTGGCCACCCGGCCCTCCTCCTCAGAGGCCCTTCCTTCCGGCCCCACTTCACGCTCCTCAGCCACAGCTTCAGGCTCCGCAATGACAGCTCTTCCATCTCATATAAGGACAGGAAACTTGTCACCCCTGGGTCCTCAGTGGAGGAAGCCCTACAAGAAGGAAAAGTAGGAGCACACCCAGGGAGCCCTGCAAATGGGAGGAGCCAGGCCCTAGGAGTCCCAGGACCTCTGAAAGAGCAGCAGAAGATGCAGCCCGGGCCTGCCTTTGCTGTCTGTCATTCCCAGCATCTCCAGGAGGGATTCTCCATCCCCAATGTAGACAGATGCACCTGTCACTTTCCTTTCTGCCCAAGTAGATCCTGGTGTCCCGTTCTTCACCAGTGTGCCTTTGGCCAGAGTGACAGCACCTCAGCCAGCACAGCCAGAGGTTTGGCTCCCCAGCCAGGAACAAACTTCAAGAGTCACCAACATGGCCGGGCGTGGTGGCTCACGCCTGTAATCCCAGCACTCAGGAGGCAGAGACAGGAGGATTGCTGAGTTCGAAGCCTGCCTAGGCTACATAGTGAGCTCAGAGCCAGCCCGAACTATAAAGCGAGACCCTGTCTCAAAAAAGCAACAACAAAAAAACCAAAACAAAAAAAAAAAAAAGAGTCACCAACATGGATACCATGCCTCCCGGGCACCTCTCCTCCTGGGGCCTCCCACTGGCTCATGGGAGGCTCCTTCCCCTCTGCTCAGGCAATGTGAACCCAGCACAGCCTCAGACAAAGTTGCCTCCATCCTGCCAACACTGAGGTTCTGCCACCGGACCACACAACGAAACGTCCCTTTCAAAACAGTCAGCTTCCCACAGATCTGTCTGGCCCCAAAGAACTTTTCCAAAACAGATCATGTATTAGTTCATAGAGCAATTTCTGTTGCATTAGAAAAAAAATAATAATTTATTGCATGTCATCAGATCACCGTGGTATGAAAGAGAAATCAATAGGAGAAGAATCTACAGAAATTGTCTTAAACACGTGGCAATTAAACAACACATTACTGAACCAGCACGGAATAATATGAAGCCAAGGCAGCACAGGGTGTCTGAGTAGAGCTGCTGATTACTTAAAAAAAAAAAAAAAAAAAATGGAGTTCAGCTGGGAGTGAGGGGAGAGTCCACACTGGCAAGAATGTGAGATTGGTTCTACACAAGAATAAAGAGATATGTAAATGTCCTGAGGACCTAGCCCACCACCAAGCAGTTACAGGGCTGGGTGTGTTACTTGGTCTTGTAGAGGGTCACCTAGCATGAACCAGGCTCCAAATTTGATTCTTACCACTGGAAAAAAAAATAGAAAAAGAGTAGACTAGTCAGCCTTTATTCACAGACACAAAATATATTACACAGCTTGAAAGTGACAAGGTTTATTTTGGCTCACCTTCAGGCCTACTGTGTGTGAGTCAATGCCATATGCTATATCTACATGAGGTGGGCCCAGTGGAGGTAGTGTGGATGTGGAAGGCCCCTCCCCGTCTTTTCTTGGGACTTCTGTGAGCCTTTTTTACCTGCCACTCCCACCCTGCAGAGTATACTTTTGGCTTCCATAAACTATTCCCTCACTGCCTCCGCTGTGTGCCTGTTCATTGCCTTTCTCAGGATACTAGGGACCTGGAAAGAAGCCCTCAGGACCCCCACCAGTAACATCTTCATAGTCACCTAAAAATAGTCCTCATTGTTTTTCGTTACCATATGCATTCCTGACATAAAGATGCTTCTTAGGTTTCATATTCCAAAAAAGGCTTCTACTTGTTAAAACACCGTGGCACCAGTTATTACATATAGTCTGACTGAGTTATAATTCCTCATGCTTCTCCATCTCCTGAAATGATCCCTGTACATTTATTATATTTGAAATCCAAATGTAAAACTTTCAAGTCCAATACATTGTCTTCTCAAGATCCAAGCTGTAACAGATTGGAGTCTGAACACCCTCTCTCGAAACATCACAAGATCCCACGGGCCATATAGTCTGACTGGAATAACTCTGAAGGTTTTAGATACGCTTAACTTCTGAACCCACACAGACTCCTTGTGATCTCTAAGCCTTTGTTTCTTGTATTGTGCTACACTGGCTTCATTAAACGAACTCCACAAAAGGTCAGTTTTGAAGAATGTACTGTATTATGCAGCAGTAAAACAGCAATCCACGTTGTCTTTGACAGGTGTACATTAAAATTGTGAGGAAATGATGCCTCCTAAGAGATAGGAGAGTAGGGAGTAGTGAAGCTGGCCAGGAAGGGAGGTGTGGCCTGTTCATTACTAGGTCCGGGACATGCGCTGAGAACGTTCCCTGCATGTGGACTTCTCAGGAGAACTTGAGCACGTTTTCAGTAGGACGGGGGGAATCTGTCAGCCTGAGGTGCGGGATCCCAGCCCTGCCTCTCAGAACCTGTCGGTAGAGGTTCTTGCGGGTGTCCTCAGAATTAGTACAGTGTGATAGGAGAGGAAAGCCTTGAGAAGCTCACTGTGATGAACTTGCTACGGTGTCCATGTTCGTTTCGCAGACGTGTACTTTTTGCTTTTATCCTTTTCTTGTTCTCTTCAAGTTCGCTCTGCAGAACTGATTTCTCCCATGCCCCTTCACCTTTCACTCGTCAAACAAACTTTTGGCACTATTTTTAGCTCGTGTGGTGCAATTCTTTGTGCGAAATGAAAAGGACTTGGAGTCTAACTCCAGAAGGGGAGGTGAGCAGCCCAGGACCCGGTAACGTTTAGTTGGTGAGCCACAGTTACAAGCAGGCTAGAGACAAGTCGTATTGTTTTAGACTTAAGGGTAACTCACTGAGTACTTCCCAAACAATCGTACACAGTATGTCAGAATTCCAAGTGAACTCCTTGACTTTATTATCTAACCCTGATGTGCCAATCAAATCTATAAAAGGTAGTCTCTCAGATACATTAATAAATATGCCATAACTTTTAATGCAAGGAGATCCACATCATCATAGATTTCAGTGAAATAGTAACAGTATCAGAATAGAATTTCACAAGGATGAACAGTTTCAGAGAGAAATTGGTAGCAGGAAATAAGATAAGAAAAATATTTGTAGTAGTACACATTTAACAATAGATGAATCTTGGAAACAGCCTATGTGTCCATCATCAAATGAATGGATAAAGAAAATGTGGCACATGTGTACAATGTAGTACTACTGAGCATAAAGAAGGTTAAATTTGAGGCATTAGTAGGAAAATGGATGCATCTCGAGATCATAATGCTAAGTTAAATAAATCAGATACAGAAGATTAAATATTGCATAACTTCTGTTATATGAGAAACCCAAGTATTAATAAAGTGCAAAAAAAGATGATAGGAAAGAGGGAGAGAGACTTTATAGTGATGGGAGTGGGAAAAGGTGATGGAGAACAGGAAGTAAAAGATCAAAGCCCCAACCCTATATTTCGGTGGTACCCCAAAAGGCTTGTAGCCTCAATAGGATCAAAGGGAAAAGGAGGTTTGCTGCTGCTCCTGCTGCCTCCTTCCTGCCCTCTCATGGACTGTTTCTCCTCTGCAACCCCCCTGTGCTATGCCGCTCTACACTGGCGCCAGCCAACTATGGACTCTTCTAGAAACTGTGAGCTGAAATAAAACTTTCATCCTTTAACTTGTGGGTATCAGGTATATTGTCTCAGCAATGAGACAATAAACAAGATATATGTGAAATTCTACTAGTTAAACTATTGTCTTCAGGACTTTTGACTATGATCTTTTAACGTTCATTTTTAATCAACCATAGAAATAGTCAAGATACATTAAACACAGAAAACTGTGATACTTTAGTAGAAAGTATTCTTTGTTAACCGTATTCAAAGACTGTACCAATATTAATCGTGCTACTATAGACATCCTTCATATTTAACACATGGAAAAAAGGAGAATAAAATATAGCCGAATTTGAGAACTAAGAGTAAACTGCTCTGTACAATGACTGTGACCCTAAATGAAGGCAACTGGACTGGCACCGGCCCTAGTGTTACAAGCAGAGTCAACATCAGAAGCTCGTAGCATGATCCTTCGCTACGTTTGGTGTGAGCAACAACTCTAATCTTTACTTTGTTGTGACACGTCTTCTCCAGCTCTTCAGTGGAAACTACTCAGTTTTAAAGTAGAAACCCTATCATGTAGACTCTACGTCTATGGACACTGTACTCTGCAGTAGAAAGAACAGGAATCAAACACAGGGCAAAGATCTTTGTAAAGACTGCCAAGACGCTAGGGAAGGGAAATTCAAGAAAAACCACTGTGTTCTCGCTAATCCTTTGCTGGGGGACATGCTAATAAGCGCGTGCCGTTCCATTTTCTCCATCTTATGGGTGGCACAAACCTGCTCAGATTCACCTGCCATTTTACGTCCAGAGAAGAAACAACCATCGGAAATACTGCTCCTCTCAGAGGAGACACGCTCTCAACACTACCTCACCGCCAGACAGAAATTTAAAAAGAGGCACCAGGGAGGTCGCAGCAAGCACTGCCTGATAGGGAAAAACACAAAAATTAAACTTTTGCTCCACCTTTTAGAATGTGCCGATGATTGGCTCTCCTTGATGGGAGGAAAAAAAGTTCTTTTAGTATTAAACCAGTACAGCTCTCTTGGCATTTCCCATGACAGAGACCTGTTCATAGAAAGCCAGGACTAGGGATCTAGCTTAGCAGTACAACCCTTGTACAGCGAGAATGAGGCTCTAGGATCTGAGGGCGACATCTGCCGCCCCACTGATCGCCAGGGCTGATTCGGCTGATCTGGCTGGCTGGGCGGGTGTCCCCTTCCTCCCTCATCCCTCCCGCAGCTGCGCGCTCAGGCGAAGAGCACGACCACCCCCGATAGAGGAGGACCGTTTCCTCCGTCAAGGGTACACGGGTAGCTGTGCTCCCTGCTACAACCTCCGAACAAGCTCCCAAGAATGAGGCTCCGAGTTCAAGCATTATTTATTGCAGCAAACAATTCTAATATTAAAAACGTAATATATCATCCCAGCACTCGGGAGGCAGAGACAGGAGGATTGCTGAGTTCGCGGCGGCTTGCCTGGGCACCATAGTGAGCTCAGGGCCAGCCTGAACTACAACGCAAGACCCTGTCTCAAAAAGCAAAAGAAAAAAAAAGTAATATAAAGCTCAAAGATGATTTTATTCATCTACATTTTTCACCCTCTGCTCTTATTTCCACTGGTGGGATAGACCCAGTGATGGCAGTTTTATAAAGGACGCCCTTTGAAATTTCCTTTTTCCTTTCTGAGAGAGCCTATCTGCGCCCAACAGAGTAAGATGTTGCAGTCAGGTCTCTGAACTACAGCAATGGCATCATTTTTCTCATCCTGTAACAAATATTAATAGAAATGACCCTTTTTCAGCATGTGAGGCTTAGGTAGTCAGACCCTTTTTTCAATATGTGAGGCCTATGTGATCAGACCCTATGCTGACGAATAAAAAGAGTGGAAGAAAGGGGGGAAAGAAGGGCAAAAAATATTTGTCTGATATGTTATTTTTTAAATAAGTTGAAAATGATAGGTCTGACCGCCCCACCCTGTCTGCCCCCCCAGGAGCTGTCCAGGTCCCTAGAGTGGCAGTTCTCAGCCACCTGAGCCCAGGAACCAAAACCTACACTATTAGGACATGGCACATCCGCCCCCTACCTCCCAGGTCACAATTCACTCCTTACAAGAAACCACGCTGTGGGCGCCGACTCAGCTCTTCTCACTCCCCCAACATCTTGTCCTCCCCCTCCCCTCCCTCCACCTAAGCCTGTCCCATTCAGTCCCCCACCTTATCAGTTAAAGGCCCAGTTTGACTCAAACAGTCCCCTTGGGAGGTCCTGGCCAGAATGCGGAACTCAGGCTGCGTTCTTCAGTGGGTTTCATTACCATTTTACCTCACAGAAATCACATCCTTTCCTTTGTGGCCGCACATGACAGGCAATGATTGAACAGAACACCAATACCTGTTTTCATCTACAAAATATTGCCACATTACCTAACAGAAACTCTTGGGGCTCCTGAAGAGAGAGGGTCTCACTGAGAAAAGACACAGAACGGCGAAGCGCAGGAGAATGAGGCTTCTAGAGCCAAGGAAAAATTTATTGCAATCTGCCACACATATACCTGGTTCAAAACAGGACATTAATTTATCTCGTGAGGGGTTTCATGTTTATACCAAGACACTACAAACAGAATATGCTAGTCAAGCAGAGGTTAATGGGTGCTACGCACATATGCCAAGGGGTAGGCTGCGTCTGATTACACCACTATCGGAGGAACTGATCTACCAGGAAAGAGACATCCAGGAATCCACGTATGCTACTCAGGAGTCCATCTTTAGCCTCCCTCTTATCAGGTCTTCCTAATAATGCCAGAGAAGCGCATACACATATCTCTTCCTTTGTCACTGCAAATGACAGGAAATAATTCAAGAGAGCATCAGAAAGCTTTTTCATCCACCAAATAGCAGAAAGGATAAGCGGTAACGTAAGTAGTACCTGTGGATTGAGGTTCTAGTCTCCTGTGAGTTGACAGCACCCAGTGAAATAATATCTAGATAGAAGTGAGGCTTAGAGAAACTGAGCTTGGGCCTGACCCATGCTACTCTGGGTACCAAAAGACCCCAGGCCCCAGGCTGCCACAACTTTTATTCAGCACCTCTCCAGTAACAAAATGTAACAAAGACTCAGAAGGCAGGGTAAACACCGATAATGGAGCAGTTCTGCCTTGAAGCATCACGGAGTGTGGGAGTGTGGGACGACCAGAGTCCTTGTTCTCCAAGGCAAAGGTGAGCTGAGTGCGAAGTCCCAGGCAGACAGGATGGATATTCCAATTATGCATCCCAAACGGGATTCTTTTATAACATAGCTAAGTCCAAAGTCTATCTGCAGGGAGGCCTGGTCAGTTTTGACCTTCCAATTATTTCTCTCAAACAGGATTGTTCCCAACAGAGAAGCATTTTTATCAGGCAGGCCTTTGGTTGATTCTTTCCTTCTGATCTGCTTCTCCTATCCGCATTAGCTTGCTTCTTCCAGAAAGGAGCACTGTGTTAAAACAATGGTCTTTGGCTGGCTTGCTTTACCTCAGGGGAGTTGTCAGATCAAAGACCCGTAGGGCAACCACAAGCCTAACAACCAGCCACAAAAAATTTTATAGTGAAGTTTTATTGCCTCCAGTAACCCACACCTGGGTCCTAAACCGAGGTCATCCCTCTTCCCCAACTAGGGGCATGCAGGGCTTCGAGAGCATGGACAGGAGGGATCACAGCAGCATCACCTGACTGGATGAGCCGACTTCTCCTCTTCTAAGTTAAGTTTCCCTTTCCCCAAAGTGGCATTATCTGGTCAGGATTCAGTCAATTCTTACCTTCCTTAGTTAGGTGTGTACTTTTCAGAAGCCGTGTGGCCTACGCGCTAGAGAAGGAGCTATTACATTGTCTCCTTACAGAAATTCGCAAGTTAGCCGAGGAACCCGGCTGAAATCTTCTCAGATTTCACCTGTCACCTCAAGGCTCATGTATGTTCTCCTTAAAGAGCTGCAGGTGAGTGAAGCAGAGGAGGCAGAGAAATGAGGCGGAAACCACGGAGGGCAGAGAATGTGGTTCCCACGCCGTGACGGAGAGCAGGTTTCTTAACGGCTGAAAACGCAGAGAGCAGTAAAACGCCCCCATAGCTGCAAGGAATAGCCGTCTTCAGTTTCTTCTGCAGCACGCGCCTCAGAGATGGCAAAGGTCATCCTAATAAAGGCTTGCGGGGGCTAGAGGAGACCTGAGGCCAGGCCGAGAGAAGCAAAAATGGCGGCCATGTTCAAGGACAGCGTGCTGGACACCATGGCTACGCTGGCACCACAGTGGAAGAAGATGAGGAGTCCTGTAACAGCAGGAGGGTGACGTGGCACAGATGGCGTCCGCACTGACAAACGGTCTTTGGCAGCAAGTAATGAAATTTCACGTCAAAAAACGGTCAGCACACCTGGGCAAATCCAGTAAGAGAGGCAGTGCACTACAGAGTAAGGAGCAGCAGGACTCAGTGAAGTAAAAGCGCTTCTGAGTGTGATACTGGTCCATGAGGGACAAGGCTGTGCTGGGCCTATGGCAAGGTGAGTTTTACAAACCAAAGGCCAACCCCCCCCCCCCCAGGGCTCAGCTCCAGAGGCTCCAGAAGCAAAGGCCTCATTAAAATGGTGGGGTTTTCTTGCCCAGAAATAAATAGCATCCACGGGGACCCCAGTCCCAGCCTGTGGCTTTACTTTCCACTGAGCCCACTAGGGCTTTACTTTCCACTGACTCCCACTAGGCCAAAGAGAAAAATGTCTTAAGAATTTTGAGAGCCAATGCAGGTGGATCCAAAGTAATTAAACAGGGCCCTACAAGACGGTCTGCCAGATTGCCAGCAAAACTTGCTCCGCCAAAAACCGAACTAGACGGGAAAAAAAAAAAAAAAAACATCTACTATGGAAGAACCCGGAACCAAGATTAACAGAGAAGCCAGAGGGAAGGAGGAGGAAAGTTAGAAGCTGAAAAGGGAGGCACAGAAAACTCAGTTGAGTGAGAATGAACTGTTCCCAAGTTAGAGGTGATTTTTATGTACCCCGCAGACACCTTGTAAGAGGTGGAGGAGCATTTTTGTAGTAGCATTTTTTTTTTTTTTTGAGACAGGGTGTCGCTTTGCAGTTCAGGCTGGCCCTGAACTCACTATGTAGCCCAGGCAAGCCTCAAACTCAGTAATCCTCCTGTCTCTGCCTCCCAAGTGCTGTGTAGTAGCATTTTTGTAAATGCTACTTACTTGGGACTCTGCTAGTTGGCATACCAAACCTGTAAGGACAGGCAAGCATTTTACCCTCTCACAGTCATGTCTCTTCAAAGTTTTCATCATTGTCAAGTGAAGTATTTTAAAATTGGAAGCTGTGCATCAAACTGAGCGTTTCATGCACCCGCTTTAAGAATTCAGTCCTGAGCCTACTGTGGTGCTTTTACTATGCACATTTGAAGTTTTCATGCAACTTTTCTAGAGCAGTAATCAGTGGTACTAGGTTTTGTGTGATTTTAATGAAATATGGACAGTGGTGGCCACTTGGTGACCATTTGTGGTTTAAGGTAAACGTGTTTCCTGTCTGCAAAAGAGAAAAAGCAATAAGACAAAGTAATAGGTAACTACTACCACCCAAGTCCCTGCTCATACTCCTCAGAAGAGTGCCTTTGTTGTGCTCATTTTAGAAAAGCTACTAGTAATGATGCTTGCAAAAGTGCACTCAAAAAGTTACGTACATGCTGAGTCCAATGTGCCTACTTTGAACATTCCTGTCGCCTCAAAGGCTCAGACCCAGAATAGAGCTCAAACCAAATCCACAGAGGCTTTCGGGGGACGGAGGGTAAAAGCAGGATGATGAACCCTGGGAGCCCTCGGGCCCAAGGTCAGACTCCAGCTCCACCACATGAGGGGCATCTTCAGGCCTCGGTTTCCTCCTTGTGAAACAGGCACGGTACTGACACCATCTTCCAGGGCTGCTGTGTGAGGAGGCCGTGAGCAGCAGCAGCACAGACACCGGCAGGTCTTGGGATAGGTGGGACCTCCAGACACTCCGTCCCACACTCCTTTTGCTCAGGGTCCTCGCCTGTCCCACCTCCGAGGCTCTCTCTGGGTCATCCTCATACCAGGCCACATGCATGGCTGTATTGTCACAGCATTTCCTAAGACCCCGCACAGCCTGACTTCACACCACTTTGCCATGAAGACCTTGAGCCCCTGGCGGTACAAATCTCCTCAGTATACGCTGGTGATATTACATTTAATTATGTTAATGTGGCCTGAGGTCTTTGCATTCCTGATCACACTGACCTGTGTGAGGCCAGGTTGACAGTGTTTTGCTATTAACAGACATCAAACCTTGTAGGATTGGTAACAGAGTAGTAATATGGAAGTATAAGATGCCACAAATCTAAATTTCAGCTAGATGAAGAATTGTATGGGGGGCCCGAGGATGTAGCTCATTGGTCCTCAGTGCCTGCCTGTCCCGTGCCTGCCTGTCAAGTGCAAGGTCCTGAGTTCAATTCCTGGGACCAAAAGAATTTTTTATTGAAACAGTATGGCTCCAATACTGCATGTAATACTGATTAGGTTACTGGCTCTCTGAAATTCACATTTAACCTGGCATGCTAAATTTTTGTCTACTGGACGATCTGGAAAGTTGCTTTTATTTGCTGACTCTGGAAAACCTATCTCCAAGCCACAAGCAGTCTAGGTCATATAGTCTTCTGTTTCGTGTTCACAGCTCTTTCAAAATGTAGAAATACAAACATATCCTGAACTTACATGTGGATCTGACACATAGGGAAACTCTGGTTGAAAGTACCCAGCGCAGGGTACTCAGGAAGGAGGCCAAAGCCAGAGTGGAGGGGCGAATAATGTCGAGCCAGTGTCTTCTCCATGCAGCACAGTCCCAGGCATACTGACTCTCACCCTCAGGAAGCAAGAGGACACAATGTCTAGCTGAGTATGACTGATTCCTAGAGAGATCTGGGGGCAGCTGCACGAATAGCTGACACGTGGGCCCAGTGGGAGTAGTGTGATTCAAAAATATCTAGGTGACAACCGCTGAGATAAGTGGGTAACCGTGCAGGCGGTGCCCCTGTTGCCTGCCTCAAAGGTACCTCAGATCCTCAGATACAGACACAAAGATCGCCTCCGCAGAGTGGCATCTCTCTCCACTGACCCTTAGAACCAAGCTCCCAGTAGTGGCCTCACCTCCAGGGCTTTTTAGCAGGTGTGCTTCCCTGAGGTGCCAATGGCTAACTGGAACTCAGATGCCAAACTTCAGCAAGATATCACCTCCTTCTGGAAGTTTCCCTGGGCTTTCCACCTCCCAAATAGGGGCAAGGGTGCTATCTCTTCCACGTTCCGCTAATGGCTCCTTCTCACGTCATTTATAACTGTTGCTTAGCATTCACCATCTCTTGAGTATCTCCCACTGTGAAAAGAAAAATAAACCCCGATACGACAATATGAGACCAGTTCTCAAACAGAGGAATTTGAGTCTATGAGAACAAATAACTTGACAGGTTTGGGGGAGTGAATGGGGGATTCCTGGAGGTGAGGATAACTCTAGACACGAAATGCAACTGGAAACAAATTTTCTGGGCCTTGGTTCTCCAAGTCTAAAGAGAAAAATTCACCCCACGCAGACACCTCACACACCTAATGACCTGCACAGACACAAGAGCAATATGACCAAAGAAAAGCACTATGTGCAAATAGCTGGTGGCGTTTAATCCTTTAATGTGCCACGGACCAGGCAAGCAGAAGGCGAGAGCCAGGAGGGTTTGGGACGGGGCTGCCGGGAAGGGGAGGGACAAGCGTACTGCAGGAAGCTCCAAGGGACAGCTGCAGAGCGGCCTGGAGAGGCTCCTCATGGGGCCCAGGAGGCCTCTCCTGCCCCACAGCAGAAGGACTGCATTCCATAGGCCTGGGTGACCCAGCTGGTACCCCTGCCAGGGACTGAGCAGCCTTCAGAGACAGCACCCTGGGCCAAGGAGCACTGCTAATGCAGGGAACCCCAAGGTTTCAACATAGCGACCCAAACCGTGCCAAATACTTGTAAGGAGTGACAGGAAGTCTTCAGAAGCTTTCTAGGAAATGCAGCCATGTGTCAGCTCCACCCTGCCCTGGGCTGTTCCTGTGCCCCCTCCCCATGTGCCCTTTCTCCATCATATGAGACTGGACCGAGACGTCACTAGGGCTGGTGCTTGGCCTTCCTGTCCCCTTAGGAAGGAGGCTGTCAATGCCTCCATTCTTTGGCTATGATGTACATGAAAAGCTCTGAATGGGCAACTCAGAAAGTGTGGTGACCCACCCTGCCCCCGTGCCAGGCTATTGCTCACCCACTCCCCTGACTCTCTCTCCTGCCTTCAGCACCTGAGCAGGTGGTCCAGGCTCCGTAGCCTCTGATGTCCAGTCATCACCCTCTTCCAAGACGAAAAGACACAAAGGAGAGGGAACAAGAAGATGCTGAACAAGGAGATGAGGGTCATGAGGAAACAAAGGAGGACGACAAGGAAAGGGCCCATCTAGCAGTGAGGAAGGAGCAACATCCAAGATACCAGGACACCGAAAGGAAGCTCACTTCTGTGGAGTCCATCCTTGGGCCTTGTGAAGGAAATCTGCACGCTCTGATCCTAGAAGACACCTTTACTGGACAAGGACAGGTGTCTCCCACAAGATGCTTCTCTGGTAGCCAGAATATCCCAGTCACACAGCCCTGCTGTGCGTGAGCTGAACCTCAGGCCATCGCATGTTCGTGTATCACTGCTCCCCGAGGGAGCTCTGGGAGCCCGTGCTGCTGGAGAAGTCAGCCACAGCAGAGCCAGGGGGAGACCCTCCAGCTCCCAGGACTCTGTGTTCCCAGGGGGCAGAGAAGGCGACCCAGGGAGAAAAGTTAAGTGCACACCAGCTCCACCTCAGCCTCTCCAGCACAGAGTCTCCTCGCTCCTCAGCTGCTGGTCACAGCCCTTGAAAGACAGGAGCATCGTGCTGGTGTGTTAACGCCGTCGTGGCGACATCCGGATCGCGAGCTGCCTGCAGGTCCTCAGCTTCCTTGTACTGTGACTGAGGGAAATCAGGCACCTTACACAACCACCTCTGGTGTGAAAACAGAGCAAGACCTGGAAGGATAAGACGGCCTTGAGGCCCTCGACCAGCGGGAATGCAATC
Organism: Thryonomys swinderianus; assembly: GCA_004025085.1. Classification (NCBI taxonomy): domain Eukaryota; kingdom Metazoa; phylum Chordata; class Mammalia; order Rodentia; family Thryonomyidae; genus Thryonomys; species Thryonomys swinderianus. The sequence goes on from PVIC010029366.1 coordinate 16,495, forward strand.
TTGCTGTCCCTGCCACCAATCCCAGCCATTCCTACCGTCACAGACTGGGCACCTAGGTTCCTGAGCCCCCACTTCCGTCGGCCCCGCTTCCTTCCCCCACCAAGACCCCAGAGGGGCGAGAAGAATACCCACCATCCTTCACTCTCCTCTTTTGCCTCTTTCTGCTCACTCTTCTAACTTAGGTCCAGTCTTCATTTGGCAGACTGGCGGAACGAGATTGGATCAGAGCTTCCGTCCCTCCCCTGTCTCAAAGCCCCTCCCTCTCCTCTTCCTGAACTTCCTGAACTTTAAACCTCCATCTTTAGAAGGCGGGGCCCAACACACAGAGGTCCCCTCCTCCTCCTCCAAACTACCAGGTTATGTCCAACCTACTGTCTGTATTATAATTAAAATGTCAAAAAATAAAGAAAGCCTTGTTATCTGTAACTCCACTAGATACTTTATGGGCAGCAAAGAACAATTCTTCATACTCAGGTGACCCAGCCTGTCCAGCCCACGGGCCACAGGTTACTCTGGTCCCTTCCACCAGCAGCCCTATTAATATGGCCAAGCATGTCCTCTTCATGTGACTCATTTATACTACAGCTCCCAAGGCAAATCTGACCTGGCACCCAGCAGGAGACCACTGAGAGCCACAGGTCTGTACACTGCCCCTCATAAGGGGCACAGCCTGAGTCCAAGTACCCCAGCCATTTGTGTGCAGTTAGTTCAGAGTTAATGAAACTATCACAGTTAATACAAGAGCCACACAACTCAGCCCAAACACAGAGGCCCTGACAGACAGCAACATGGAAGCCCTTTCAGGAGAACCCAGCAACCCCAGCCAGCATCAGCTGTCGGCCTAAACTTTTTGGCAGACCAGCGCTCCAGGAGTGGCCGAACACACCGGAACTTAAGGGTGACATCACCGCGCTCCACATTTGGCAATGCAGTCACCAATCAGCTGGCCTCTGATAAGAACCTAGGTGCTTTGCACACTGCCATAGTCATGACATCTGACTTTGGATTTGCCACCAGGATGACTAGTACTGGGAACAGAAGCTCATTATTTCTCTCCAAACTGCTCCATCTCTAGTGTGCACAGGACTTGCAGCTCCTATGAGTTCTAAGAGCCTTTATGTGAACATACAAGGACTAGAAGGCCCGCACCATGTGCTAGGCATAGGCTTCATTCTTTCAGCATTTGCAACTTTTTATTTCCCCTGATGAGGTACGTCACTTCCTCTTTCTGGAAGGACTGAACTACCAAGTGGATAGGCGCACAGCGGAAAAGACAAACCTCCTATTCCATCTTACAGCTGGAAAAATACATTCGATATATTGACCTTGAATCACAGAGTAAATGGATAAGAACAGATACTATACTTGATCTTAGCCAAAAGGCCAAGAATCTTAGCCAAAAGGCCAAGAAGTGATGCTATTTCCTTTGTAAATGAACTTGTTTTAAACGGTTTTCTGATGTGATTGTACCACCACCAATACAAAAGAGCTGGAGTGTTTACAGTTCATCATCAACACTTGGTCAGATTTTTCTTTTTCTTTTGTGGGACTAAGGATTGAACCAAGGGCCTTTGCACAAAGCAACATCTGGGTACGTTTTTTTAAGCGCCTGTTTGTGGTACATCACCATTCCATCTGCTTCAGGGAATTCGAACAGATTCCACGCTATGTGCCGCGGCGCATCTTGTGTCCTAATGCAGCGGTCGCCCTGAGCTGAAAGGTCCACACCTGAGAGCACCTGCACTGTCGCCACAGTCCTACTGAAAGCCCCCAAGTCGCGCTGCTGCTGCACAGCTCTATCACCCTGATCTTCCAACAGGTTACTCAGCTTCCCACCACCCCTCTATTCCCACCCCATCTGGTTCTTTCCTGATCTTTCAATGTATTTGTGTAGTTTTGTTTCATTATTCAGTGTGCAGTTGATTCTCTCAAGGAGGTTTCCTAAGTGCTTTCCAAAACTTAGAAAATCGTACCTATTTTTCTACTGCTGGTTTTGTATGCATAAGAGAATACAAGAGAGCACACCCACCCTACTTCCATCAGAAAAAATCTTTCACCCTTATTAATGTCTGCCAATTTTTTTTAAATACTGGGTTTCAATGACATTTTTACATAGGCATGTATTTTGATCATATAAATCTTCCCCGTTAGTTTCCCTCACACCCCCTTTCAAGTGCCCTTACTCCCCCCACCAGATTAGGAAAATATTGGTTATCAGTACAGCAGTAGACAATGCATGGAGGGGGAATTAGAAACCAAACTCTTCTGAGTATAGAAGTCTAAACCGTAGCCCACTGTTATGGCTGTTCAAGTCCAGAAATGTTTAGACAGGAAAAGACCTGGGGTTTTAAGGACACACTACGTGGCCTGTGAGTACAGGATCCCTCCTGCTATTGGGAGCTGGTGGAAGAGTAGTGGCAGGGACAATAATGTTGTACCCATGGAGTGGCAGCCGGTGAGAGGTAAGTGAGGTCTGGGTGCTTCTCAGGAAGTATTCAAGGCTGGGAGCCACAGGCCGTGACTACAGTTGGGTCCCTCTGAGGCAAACAGGACTATGCTCACTGGCCCTGTGGGCTGTGCATGCTCTGCAGCGTCTCTGTCCTCAAGCTGGGTCTTGGTCAGTGTTTCAGATCAGTGGTCAGTAGACTCAGAGATGTGCCAGCTTTGTCCACTGCTGGGGACAAAAAAAGCCCAAGGGACCACTTTGCCCTCACTAAGTGCTATTAAAAGTCCACCCATGGCTTGTGCTTTAAATCCAAGTTAAGTCACTCCGGCAGTGCCATGTAAGTGGTAGGCACTTTGGAGTCAAGCAGACCACTGGTCCCTCGGGTGGCAGAGGACCACCTGGACTAGCTGATCTTATCTGCCGGATGGGAAGGAACCAGGGTGGCCTCTCCTGGATCTTCAAAGGGCTTCTTTTCAGGAAAGTGCTATAACTGTGGGTCAGAATTGAAGTGAGATGGTAGGGTTCTCTTCAGGATCAGCTTCCTGCCCTTCTGGCTCAGGAACCTCCTTAGGGCATCTACTCTCTCCTAAGCAGTGACCTCGATAAGAACATACGGAGACGGGGGCCGGAGGGTTAGCTCAGTGGTTCCAGCGCCTGCCTCGCAAGCGCAAGGTCCTGAGTTCGATCCCCGGTGACCACATATAATGCTGGGTATGGAGACTCACGCCCACTAGCCATGAACACCGCATACCACAATGCCAGGCATGGTGGCTCACGCCTGTAATCCCAGCACTCGGGAGGCAGAGACAGGAGGATTGCTGAGTTCACGGCGGCTTGCCTGGGCTGCATAGTGAGCTCAGGGCCAGCCTGAACTACAAAGCGAGACCCTGTCTCAAAAAAAAAAAAAAAAAAAGAACATGCGGAGAGTGTACAACGGATGTCCTTGGCTGACGGGTGCAGAGCATGACCCAGAAGACTCAGATTCAGAGTTCTCTCTCCCCAGGAAGCCAACTACATTTCCTGCCTCTGGTCCATTAGCCCTCTGCGTGAGACTCTGGGCAAGTCACTCTGCTGACTGACACATAACAGGCAACGTGCCCACACTGCCAGCCTGACAGGGCTGAGGTACCAACAGAGCGAGCGCAGACACTCTTCCCGAACTTAGTATCACACCCATGTGCAGGCTGGAAAGTAGTCTCTCTCCCGTGCCTTGCGCCCTCCTCCCAGTTTCCTGGCTGGGGGGAGCCGCCTCTCAGGTCTGGCTCTTTCTTCTACACATTTAAGATCTGAATGTGAATGTGCCACTCGTGAAGCACCAGGCATTTTCCCCAGGTATCACTGCACTTGCCTAGATTAAGCAGGCCCTGTGCACATTCCACGCCACAGAGCAGGGGAGTGAGGACGGAGGAGTAAGTCCCCTTTCTGGGTTCACATGACTTCAAGTGGGATCTGAAACAAGCCACCGGGTTGCTAGCCCTAGAGTCTTGGGCTGTCTTGCCTCCTCTCAATAGAGCTTTGCCTACACAGTCAATCCAGCGGGTACGTTCGAGTTTGCACCCCAACGAAAGATCCCTTACCCTAAAACCAACTTTGATTCAGCCACTCCAAGGCAGTGAGCAAGAGACTAGAAATGCCAACTGGGGAAGATACTTCTCCAAGACCTTCTCTGCCGTAAACACGTCAACAGTTGTCCCTGTTCTGAATGTATTTTCTAGGATCGTGTCTCAAGGGTACAAGAAGGGTAGGTCACAAAACAGTCAAGGCAGAAATACACCAGAAAAAGGAGCTGCAGCCAAGCAAACTATAGGCCTGTGCTCCACAGAGGTTCTGGAGCCTAGAAATGGGCCTCTGGCGAACACTAAGAAAGCCACAGGCCCCTTTCCTCTGATGTTCCCCATGGGGGCTCTGGGCCCAGGGAGCCATGCAGCGAACAGAGGCCTGTGGGAAGACTGCAGCGTGTACGACAGGGACCGAGTTTTAACAAGAGCGGGAAGGTGCTGGCTCAGAGAAGCTCAGCCGCTACAGCCTGAGCCAAGCCTTGGACCCTTCTGCTCAGCAGCCAGTCTAGGCTTCAGTCAATGAGACACAGACAGGAGCTGGAAGGCTCGCGCTGAACAGTCTAGACCCCAGCCCCACGGGCCACTTCCTGGCCCCGAGTCAACCGCTCTGTTCATCAGGCTTGGGTTGGTTTGGGCAAAGCTATGTACGTAACTGTCAGAGCGGCGGTTAGCTGACAGTTGGCCCAGAATGTTCCAAGTTCCGAGGCAGTTGGCAGATGAGCAGGGGGTCACCTGACCATGGGAGGCCAGCGCTGAAGGAGGGAAATTTGAATCCCTTGGCCATTCAACAGGGCTTTACCTTGGACGGCGTGTGTGTGTGTGTGTGTGTGTGTGTGTGATAGGTTGAAACACAGAGCCATGAGTTGAGATGGTATCTGGGCCACTGTTTAGGGAGAGGCATTCCTCCAGCTCTAGGTGTGGTCACTCTGTGTCTACTTCACAGCAGGATTTGTGAAAAGTTGGGGGAGGCAGGTCCTCAGCCCTGTGTGCAGGGCACAATCTCGTGGTCTCTCAGGGCTTCACCTCTATTCCCCAGAGAACCAACTAGCTTCCCTCCCTTACATTCGTTACTGCTCAGTGGAAGGGCCTGGGCAAGTGACTTCACTCTCCGAACTCTGGTGCCCTGATCCATCACATGGAGTCCCAGCCCTTTCTCTCTGAGCCCTACACTCTCAGAGATGACATGGTTTCTATGAGCAGTGCAGCTGCGGGAAGTGCGGGCTCTGCCCTTCCTGACTTGTCCTTTTCCTGTCCCCTCTCTGAAGGGACCCCAGTACCACAGGTCCCGCTCATCCTTCCAGACGGGTAGTCATTTGCCCAGTCATGGAGGGGGCACTTAACAAAATACCAGTCACTCGTTTTCGGGTTTTGTATTTACTGATGTTACCCTCCTAATAAACATAACAGTCAGGTCTCATTGATGTTTCTCTTTCACGGAATAGGGACTTGAGAAGCACAAGGCCAAGCAACACTCCCAGCCACATGTCTTTGGGCCTCTGGCCACTGTGTCATGTTGGTTTTCCACACTGCTTCATTAAGCAGAACAAGTGTTCCTACGCAGACTTGTGGGTGGTGCAGATGCATGACCTATTTTCCTAGGCCCTATCCTGATTCAGGGATTCACATAGCTCCTGTAGGCAACTAGTGATAAAGGCTCTAATACAAAGCTATTGTTCACTGGGATATGTTCGCAATACATAATAACTGCATTCATCTTGGGGAACTGGTACATGTACACATCACATCTTAAGCATTTTTACTTCCCCTTCCTCTCCTGGAGTTCTCTTCTTCCTCCAGTCCTAGGTCTCCTTGCCATTTCCACAAAGTACCTCTCTGTTGCCTCTCTGTTCACTTCTCTTTTTTATTTTATTTTATTTTATTTTTTTGTTGCTTTTCTCTTTGAGACAGGGTCTCGCTTTGTAGTTCAGGCTGGCCCTGAGCTCACTATGGTGCCCAGGCAAGCCGCCGCGAACTCAGCAATCCTCCTGTCTCTGCCTCCCGAGTGCTGGGATGACAGGCGTGAGCCACCACGTCCGGCATTGTGGTATGCGGTGTTGATTGTTGGTGGGCGTGAGTCTCCACGCCCAGCATTATATG
>PVIC010029367.1:0-22581 GCA_004025085.1 Thryonomys swinderianus
GTGAGTCACCACGCCCAGCATTATATGTGGTTACCGGGATCGAACTCAGAACCTTGCACTTGCAAGGCAGGCTACGGAACCACTGAGCTAAATCTCCGGCCCCATAGAACTCTTTTTTGACAGTTACATTGCTTATTATATTGAAAACTTTTCAGTCCTCTCCTCTTAGATATGCTACCTCTATCTCTGACTATTTATACTCTTAGTTTTAGAGATGTCTTCATAAATAATCTTTTCATGAAATTTATATGTTGAAAAAAATACTGAAACTGAAAGAGGAAAATTTAAAATTATATTGCTCAGCGTGTCATATTCTTCCTTATGACAGGCAAGAGAACCACAGTATATACTGGGGTTCTTTATGAGTTTTTCCAAAATTTATGTCACTCCTAGAAATTTCTCCTTTTCCTTTCAGAATGAAATTTGAGTGCCTTCCACCATATTGTCAACACTCACTTATCACCTCAATTTTTTGTTTACATATATCAGTTGGGTTTTAGATATGATTGGAAGAAAAAATATGATATATATGTATATATATGTATATATATGTATATCATTGTTTCTGTGATTTATTTTCATTAATTTTACATTCAGACTCTAAGTATATTGAAGTAGCACAGTTTAACAGATTTATAAGATTAGAGAAATTTTTTTCTTAAATCTCACAATTTGTTAGTTTTTAAAAAATAATACACAATCACTGGGTGTGATTTCTCATGCCTGTAATGCCAGCACTTGGGAGGCAGAGACAGGAGGATTGCTGAGTTCGAGGCTTGCCTGGGTACATAGTGAGCTCAGGGCCAGCCTGAACTACAAAGCAGAATCCTGTCTCAAAAAAAAAAAAAATTCAGTAGACTTTACACTATCAGGAATTAAGAAAGGCTCATTTAGTTTGTATGTGTTTCTCAGTTGACATATTTATGAACTTCTAAAAGGCATGCAAAAACATTTTCTTTAAAACGAGGTAAAATTTTTATTTTTGTGTATTATGAATTTTAAGTAGTGTGTATTTATAGTACCATAAATTATAGGTATGCAAAATATAACAAGGATGTCAGTTTTTATCAGAAACTCACAATTATTCATGTACTAAGAGAATGCTTACTTGTCTGCAACAACAAATTAGAAATTCAAATGCTTAAAGATAGGGACACAAGCAGTTGGACAGGGGTAAATCCAGCTACATAGTATATGTTTGTTTTGAGAGCCAACTATTAATGAATCTTGAAATTTAGGTAATGAGACAAATGACGTCTATCTAATAAGATTAAATCTTTCAAATTATTCATCAATGATGAACATAGAAGCTTTATTCAAGATGTATTTATTTTACACCCAAGGCAAAATGATAAGCCTTGAGATATTTAACTTCAGGGATGTAGTGTTCATATATTTGTATTAAATCATCAATAGTATATGTGATTAAAGTAAATATATTGCCATAGCCAACTAACAAAAGTGCTTATCCAGAAGATAGCACACTGATTTTCCATTTGAATTAGAATAAACATTATAAGAAATGATCCATTAAGAATTATGTTATTTGATTCTCTGTGCTAGCTCTTATGCTACTGAAGTCTTTTTATAAGGTCTTTTACTGTGTCAATATCTTCAAGAGTTCTACCTAACACGTCTTCTAGTAGGTTTAGTGGTTCTGTTTTAAGATTTAGATCTTTGATCCATTTTGATTTTAGTTTAGTGGATGGTGAAAGCTATGGCCCTATTTTTTAATTTTTATCTTTATTGGTACATTGTATATACACAGCGTTAATCTTTGGCAGGTTGAAAGTTTGTCTAGCACCATTTATTAAAGAGAATATCTTTCCTTCAATGAGAATGTTCAGAAGTGAGCATGTAAAAGAATAAATTAGATAGTAAAAATTAAAAGATGGAAGCAGAGCATAAGTATATAGAGAGATGGAGGTGGTTGGAAGGTTATAGAAATGGGAAAACTGAGAGTCAAAATAAAATAGGTAAAGGTACAGCCGGACGTGGTGGCTCATGCCTGTAATCCCAGCACTCATGAAGCAGAGGCAGGAGGATTGCTGAGTTCGAGGCTTGCCTGGGCTACATAGTGAGCTCAAGGCCAGCTTGAACTACAAAGTGAGACCTTTTCTCAAAAAAAAAGGTACAATTGTATAATGTTGAACAAGATCATAATGTACATGTAAAATGTACAAATAATAAGTTCTTAAAAATTGGCATCTGCAATGAACAGGCATTTCTCAAAGAAATCAAAGGAACAACTAACCATAGGAAAAGTGTTCAACATCAGTGGTCCCTTGAGAGATGCAAGTGGGAACAACACTGAGATTCCATATTACGCCAAAGAGAATGGCTGCTATGAAGAAATCAGCCAATATAAATTGCTTGCAGGAATTTTGACAGAGTATTTATATTGCTGATGATATTTCTACTTCAGTCTGCTTTTGCAAAGTTGAAACCACCTTTGCACATAATTCAGTGGCCAAAGGCCCTTTACTTCTGAAATGGCTAAGAGGTAGTCGGGACCCCTTTTGGCTCATATTGTGCATCTTGCTCTACCACTGTAGCCACTATACTATGACTTTAATGTTCAATGTATCTAGTGCAGTACATTGTCTTTATTGAAATCTAAGATACCAAAATGAATACAATCTAACATAAAACTATAAATGCCACCTTTAGGATCAATCTAACAGGCCCAGTTCATGCTTCATGATCTTGGACCAAGAAAAATATTCACATTTTCTTATATTTACAACAGTACTTATAATGTTAAAATAATTTAATTCTAGAAACCTTAATCTATCATTTCATCAAAATTGGAGTAAGTTGCTCCGTATGCTTTACCTCTTTCCAGGTAAAAAGAGACAGCTAGGCACATTTTGGAGATCAAGCTGGGGGGGAACTGAACTGGAAATATCTTAGAATGAGGTAAGTGAACAGATTTTATCCCATTTTACCATAGTTAACAGTAGCTTTCTGTTGTTACATATTACATTAGCAGAGCATGAGTTCGCAGTTTAAAATAAAGACTTTTTTTTTTTCATGTCTAAAACTTGGTGTAGGTCAAAAGTAGGAAGGGGCGTGGCTGAACTGGCTACTAGGACTGTATTTTCCAAAGCTGGAATAAAGGGACCAACAAAGTTGCATTCCTTTCTGTAAAACAAGTCTTTTTTCAGGAGTCTTTATTTTATTTTTATTTTATTTCATTATTTTATTTTTGATGGGGCACAAAATGCAGCGCCTTAACTTTGTTGGGCAGAGGAGTCTCCTTTAGCCTGTCACTCAGTTGTCAGTAGCAACAAGCCACACAAAGTCCCTTTGCCCATGGCTCCCTCTTTTGGTTTTCGCACAGCCTCTTCCTCTTCATTTCATCCTTGAGAACAAGCTCAGCTTGTTTTAGGGCTCACCTCAATAGCAAAGCCCACTTCTAGGTCCCTGGTCACATACATGCAATCTATTATCTTTACAATGTATCTAATCATCAGAGCCATGTCCGTGATAGTCATGGTCCTCATTCAGGCTCCCCACACGGACAACTAGAGTCCCAGGATTTCTTTCAGAATTCTCCCTACCATATTTAATTACTGATGCTGTCCTGTAGTAGAGGGGACATTCGGGAGCGAGCCTACCAAACATGGCAGTGACTCGGTGCGCACTAGGAAACTAAAGAGCAAAGCCAGATGTCACTTAATTATGTGAATATAGCCTAGACCCTTTGATAAAAGAACGGATGTATCTAATTCTAAGATTGCACAAGACATTCTGAAATGCTCTGAGGTTGACAGCACGCTTTAAAATTGTTAGAATTCTCCCCAAGTTTGACAATAACTTTAACATTTTACATTATATTAACGAGCACTGAAACTAAAGAAGCTTTCTCAAAACTCTGAATCATAAAAAACAAAAACAAAAACAAAAAACAGATTGCAGTCAATCAGGCTAGAAGAAAGCGTAAATTATTTTTTGCTTCAGAAAATTTTGTCTCTTGTAGTCAAATAATATGAAAGAATACATTTATCATGTTTTGGTTTTAATTTGGGGATGTTGGTTTTGCCATTTCAATTTTTTTGTTATTCTTTAATTTTTTTGATTCTCATTTCAGAAATACTCACTTTAATTACTAGTTTCGTTCTCTTTCTCAAAGACTTCCCATATTTTATAGATTTTAATGCCTACGAATATATTGTTCTATTGTTATTCCTAACTTTTGAGAATATACAGTTCAATGTTATATACGCTAGATTTCTATAATCAAGCAGAGAACAAAATAGTAATACATGTACAGTGTTTAAGTATTTTCAATATAGAAAATACTTAAAAAAATAAAGATTATAGTATTTTAGAAATGAGCTTTCTCCTACTGTGTAATGTGGACATCTATATTTATTGCTTTTCTTGCTATGAACTATAACACTAATTCATCATATGAGAGTTTATGTTTTTGTTTCTTTAAAGTACAATAATAATTGTTAAATTAAATTTAATTAAATTTGGACTAAAACTACTTCCATGTGCAGGAAGCCATAATTTAATAAAATATGTAAACAAACTGGAACCTAGTTTAAGACTGTATTCTTATAAGAAATAAATGAATCTCAGCCACACAAAAGCAGAGAGATAGTCAATCACAGACTATCAGCTAATTAGACTAGGGTCACCTAACACCAGTGCCCAACTGTAATGACCACACTATTTCTGTATGTCCAGCAGCCCGTGGACACTGCCTGCCCATGCTACTGGACAGAGGGCTCTGAACTTTTACTTCTTCAGGCCATGGTCCAATTCATAGATTACTCTTTCCCAAAATAATCAGGTAAATCTAACTGGCCTACTGGTTTTCGTTTGACAGAACCTAAAACAATTATAAAGTAATCTGAGAAAAGACAGGGTTTTTGTATACTTGCCCCCTATAAAAGTATTTGTTTGTACAGTTTGTTATGCCTTTTAAAATATGTAATGCATGTGTCATAGATACTTTAATTTTTGACAGCATTATTTTTGAAGGACATATTCAAACATGTCAGATCCTTGGTGAGCTATAGTGTAACATTACTCTAGATTATTTAGGATAAGTTTGTTTTTTTATTATATTTAACAAAGTTAATAGAATTGATTGAATTACATGGGGATAAAAGTGTATTTATAAAATATTTTTAAATTACATATATTCAAGTATATTCATATATATTTAAGATTTTATATTATTATGCTACTTCATACTGAGTTTTATCTTTTGGTAATATAACACAGATGTGCCAATGAGTCACTAAATATGTTTCTACAATAATAATGCAGTTTTAATTTTTCCTCACCATTGCTGCTTAAAAACATGTTGGAGTCCTTTCCAAAAATTGGTATGTTCATTTTTAAAAGTTTTATTGTTTTCTGTAATTTCCATTGTTACTATTCAATTTGAATTTGAGACAATAACAGTATAAAATTTTAGTATTAAAATGATCATAAATTCAAATTTAATTGGATATGTAGCAATCACAATCTATCCTATTAATTAAGACAAGTTATCTTTCAATTAGCATTTGCCAGCAATTAGCAATTGACAATGAAATCACATAAACTTGCTTCTCACAAACTTTGGCAAAAATTTTAACTGAGTGATAGCACTCTTTTATTTAAATATATTATTCTGTTTTCCATTTTGATTCTCATTTTTATTGTTATGTATAGCATAAATATATATTTATTTGTGGATATATTAGGATATTTAGATCACTATCAAAATTATTTTATAATTATTTAATATCATTTTATCTGCTGCTACACTGTGCACAATTGAGAACTGTGGAAATTTAGTGAAAGACTTTTTATTATTAATATAAATAATGTGACTGAATGGAAATATACTGATAAATGATAAAGTACTGTTTTACTCTAGTGTTATGACACTGTGAGGAAAGTCTTGCTTTTTATTTTATAGAAAGGAGAATATGTGTGACTTGCTCCAAGTATTGTATTTCACACTTATAATTAGCAGATTAAATCCTAGACTTTTCTGATTACAAATCTTATGTCAGTTCAGTCCAAAGAGATACAGGAGCTGAGTACAAGTTCCCATCCATAGTTGCAGAGAACAGGAAGAGCTGATGCTGTAAATCCTGGAATGTGAAGACTTGACTGCGGAGAGGTCTGATGATAGCTCTGGCAGAACGAAGAAGCTCCACTGTCTCTTCGCAAACAGACCAATCACTTCATGCCTTTGTCTCCTCTGAGCCCTCACCTGACTGGATAGTGTTCACCTACACGAAAGGTCACTCTCACCCACCTAGACACAAAAGGCATCATATGTCCTGAAAGTTGGGGACAAGGGAGCACATTACAGCACTTGATGTAAGAAAGAAGCATTTAGAAGCAACGTGCACATTAGCATTTCGAGGACTAACAACGTCATCATTTTACTGCAAATGTAAATGCACATGACCCAAGAAGTAGGATTATCACCGATTCTTAGATCGAAGGAAAGGTTTTCTCTCTATTTATTTAAATTTAGTTTTACAAATTAGCGTAGTTTACCTAATCCCTTTTTCTTATTTGCTGGTCTGAGGTGTATTTACATTACTTGAAAAGGATTAATTTTAATGGTTTTTCCTTATAGTATATTCATGTATTTTACATAGAATGTCTGAGTGAAACATATGGTGTCTGTTGAAATTTTCAAAATATATTACAGCAAAGGACACACTGCCTTTAATCCCCTTCTAAATACTCCTCTTGCTTTAAGCACATATCTGTTATCTGTGTCATTCATTGAAGCTGATTTAGAAGACTTGTTTTGTATTTTTATAAAGTGTGATAAAAATATGATGAAAGCTGCTTCCCTGTGGCATCAAAGGAATGACAGAGTCATAGAAAACAATATTCTATGTCCTCGGTATTGTTGATACTGTTGGGCCTCTGGCTCTGTCCCCTAATCAAAATGACCAAGAAAGGTAAAAGTCTGAACTTATTCAGGACATTGAAGCAATCACAAAAGTCTAACTGAAAGGACCCTCAAAAGAAGAACTCCAGAACTGCTTCAGAAAATGTCACAAGTGACAGATAAGTATATGTGAAGAGAGGAGGAGTAATTTGAAAGAGATTAATGGCATGTATCTTTTACTGTAATGCATTTTAAAATGTAAATGGTTACCATGTGTTTCAATCATATGATGATAATCATATCATTAGCTATCAGTTCTAACTCTTCTGGTATACACTCTCCCTCTCATATGCATTCTGATTATTTAAATCTCTAATCTAGTTATTTGACCTAATTTTCTAAATAAATATGAACAAATTTACACAACTCTCGATCTTCATTTGCATATCTTTACTCTGCTTTTGCTCATCTATTCCAGTAGATTCAAAACTTTCTGAGCACCAGGGGCAGGTTGTGTGGAAGACAATTTTTTTTTTTTAAATGTGGATTGGGAATTTGAGGCAGGGCTGGTAGTGGTAGATGGAGTATCACATTAGTTATAGATGCATGAAATTTATTGTGTACTTTATCCCTATTATTACACTGCAATATTTAATGAAGTAACTATACAGCTTAAATAATGTTGGATCCCTGGGCTTGTGTTTGTTTGTTTTGCAACTAGATAGTTCTTTCTGGAGGTGATGAGCGGCAGTGACACCTGAAATGTATTATTTACATCTATTCTACGTACTTTGCTTGCACATTGTAGAAAAGAAGCAAAACAATAGTAGTTTAAAAAATGATAGGGGACCATGAGGAGAATAGAATCAGTATCATATTCTTATTTAAATCTTGCCAGCAGGTACAGCTGTATGATAAAAGTGCATCACTTCACCACCATACAGCGTGCCTCCAGATGCAACTTAATTGTTACTTGCCACTTAGTGGGAGGATTTTGAAATTAACTCATAAGCAATTGATTTCTACTGGTCTCGGTGGATATTTTCTGTGTAACATTAGTCTGTACTTGAAACCACTCCCCAGCACTAGCATCATCTTCATTTGAACTCTGCCTCAAACATTCAGGCATTAAATTCTTCAAAAGGAGCACATAAACTTGGGCAGTTCACCATAGGACTTATCCTCTGAAAGACTGTACTACCACAGATGATCTGACTGGGGGAGAACTCGGGTGGAAATGCCAGTGATGGGCATGACTCTAAATATAGATGAACCTTGCACCTGTTCTCTGCCCACCTCCTGCTGTGGAGTCTGCTCCTCATAGGGCATGGACCAGTATTAGGGTTTGGGTAGCCACAGTCTATTCCACTGGTCCAGAAGAATAAAATATTCTGCAACATTAAAATAAAAAAAAATTGTCATGCCTTCCTCCAATGTTAAAATAAAGTTTAGATGAAAATAGATATTAGTGTATGTTATTGGTTGTTCCTAATTTTCCCACAAAATTTCACATGCTCATGGGTGGGGCTTGACAGAAGTGGCTGGACCTAGGATGTGTGATACTAGGACTAAGGTTGTGTGGTACTGGGTTAGTCCATTAACTTTATCACAGTTCTGGCTATGGATACTGGGAACCCCCTACTCTCCCAAAGGCTTGCAGTAGAGAACACATAAAAGATTACATTGCTATATTGCTATTTCACTGATTGCTTCCTCCTTCCTCCTCTGCTAGGCTCCTCTGAGTTGGAGCCAGCCAATTATGGACTGAAACTTCCACAAACTATGAATCAAAATAAACTTCTCCTGCTTTAACTTGTGAAAGTATAATGTTTTATCTCAGAAGCTAGAAAAGGAGCTAAGATAGTGTACTGAAAACAAGTTTTAGTATTTTATACATGGCATAACAAGATGAAATTATATATTTTTTAAATTTTATGGTAGCTTTCTAATTTATAATTATAAAATGTTTGATATTTAAAGGTGCCAGGGATATTTGGTTTAGTTTTTGTTTTTCTATTAACAATTTGGCCTAAGAGAAGACAATCAAATTTAATATCTCATTAAAATTCATAATACATTCATCCATATTTACTTAATTTCTTGCAACTTATTACTTTAAGTGTTTAAGGTATATAAAATTGTAATAAACATTGCATTTTCATTATTATTTCTAAATAATTTAAATATAAGTTCCTGAGATTTGATCTGGGTTCACTTTTTTACTTGGAACTTTTTGAAAATGTCAAATAAAACATGATTAGTCATCATGAGTAGGTTAATTATAATGGCTTACTGGAATATCTTTCAGATATAACTAAGAATCACATTGCCTCTGGGATATAAACACTATCAAATAACCATTCCTTTGAAAGTAATGTAATATTTAATGTGTTCAAATTCCAGATGGTTATAACAAATAATAGGACACAAAGCCCCCCAAAAATATTCTTTGGGCTTTTTAAAGTGATTAACATCTGTCTACTAGCACCTAAGATAATTTTATTTTAGAACACTTATTATGATATAATTATCCCTCGTCAAATTTTGAGAAACTTTTTTGCTCTGCTGTTACAATTTATGCTGTATTTTTCCCATAGCTTATATTTATCATGTAGTGTACACTTCTCAGATTGTACTGTTTATTAATTTCCCAGAATCTGAAGTATATTAATAAAAAGGAGAATAAATGCATAAAATAGTTTTAAAATAAATCAGCTGGCTAGCCTTTAAATTGCTGCCTTAAATTTGGGAAAATATCATTTAGTTAAGAACTTATAATTTGTTAATAATTTCTAGCCATTTTACAGAGAAAGAACCAAAACCCCCTCTGTTACTTTGAAGTAATGTACTAACAAGAGGGATTAACATTTTAGTCTCTTTCTTCTCAATGCTGAGTGTCCAACCTATGGCCTTCTGTGTGCCAGGTGGGTGCTCCAGTATTCAGTTACACCCTGCAGTCCCAACATGCGAGCTTATATTCCTGCAATCATTATCTTTTACCACTAAAAATGACATTTTAAAGATGCATTTAATGAGTAGGATATTTATTTTAACCGAGAAGTTCCAGTGTTTGCAGTGAGCTTTTAAAGATCTGTGTGAGAAAATATGTCTCCAATACAGTATCTATATCAGCAATATTCAGCCAGTTTTTTGAATTTAACAAACTAAATGGGAAATTAGGTTTAATATTCAAATGCAGGGCTGGAGATTTAGCTCAGTGGTTCCTGCACCTGCCTCGCAAGCGCAAGGACCTGAGTTCGATCCTGATCCCAGTAACCACATACAATGCTGGGCGTGGTGACTCACGGCCACCAACAATCAACCAGTAATCAGCACCACATATCACAGTGCTGGGTGTGGTGGCCCTCACCTGTCATCCCAGCACTCGGGAGGCAGAGACAGGAGGATTGCTGAGTTCGAGGCTTGCCTGGGCTACATAGTGAGCTCAGGACCAGCTGGAACTACAAAGCGAGACCCTGTCTCAAAAAAAAAAAAAAAATCAAATGCAGTATGTGCTGGGAAACTCATAACAGTACAAACCATGGAAGTCCCTTTGTTCTTGTAATTAACAGGACTGATAGTGAAAATTTATGTTTTATTTAATGCAAAAATATCCTAAGATTAAAATATTAGTTGAGTGATTATTTTCAATAGTAATGTTTGCATTTTTAAAATACCAAAATTATTTCATCGTGTATGTGTTTTTTATTTTAGCTGCAAGATTTTTGTTTAAAATAGAAGAATGTCTAGTCACTAGCAGAACATGAAGCAGTCGAAAGAATCTGAACCTTTTTGCTCAAAACTAGGAAGAAATAGGCTTTGCTACAAAATATTGGCTGCTACTGAAGAATGAAAATATTCTACTTAGGAGTATCAACAAAGATGTCTTTTGCAAGAGAAATTGGCGGAGGTGTGTGCTATGGCAAATTTTAAGAGATTAAGTGTGGCACTCACATATTGAGCATGTTTCAAAATTTCCTGTTAGCCTAAGTGCTTAGATAATATCACATGTGATATGATATTATAAATGAAAATCATGAACATTTATCTGGTCAAAATAGAACTGATTAACAAATTCAACAAGTGAAATCAGTTGCATTTTTATACATGACAATGAACAATCTCATAACAGAATTTTAGGAAACAGAGAAAACATTTTTGTTTAGATTTTCAACCAAATGAAAACACCTAAAAAGAATAAGATAGTGAGTATTTAATAAAAAACGTCAAAGAAAGTGCTGGGTGTGCTGGCTAATGCCTGTAAGCCCAGCACTCAGAAGGCAGAGTCAGGAGGATTCCTGAGTTTGAGGCTTCCCTGGGCTACATAGTGAGCTCAGGACCAGCCTGAACTACAAAGTGAGACCCTGTCTCAAAAAAAAAAAAAAAAAAAGTGAAAGACATAAGTGAAAATTATATGGTATTAATAGATAAACTATAAATCGATGGATATTTTGTAAGGGGCTGGAAGAGCTAATATTATTGAATGTTAGTAACACTCAACATGATGAGCAGTTTCAATGTTGTCCCAAAAAGAATAATAAAGACATCTTTTTTCAGAAATAAATCCTAATATTGGAATACAATCTCATGTATTGTTCAACTGCCAAAATAATCTTCAAAAATATAAAGATGATTTCTGATATCAATACTTACCAAGGTTATAGTGATGAAAATAGTGTGGCCTTACACAAATATAGGAAGATAGGGTGATGAAGTACAGTAGAAAATCAGAAACAAAATTTTGAATTTAGAGTCAAATGACTTTTAACAAAGATCATTTAACTAGGAAAGAGTCTTTTCAACTCCTATGTTGGGAATATTGTCTATCCACATGCAAAAGTATAAATTCATAGCCTTACCTTTTATCAGAATAAAAAAAATCCATAGTCTAAAAATAATACTATGGAAATCTGTTGTTTAATGTGTACAGAATTTTAGTTTTTCAGGTTAAAAAGAAGTCGAGATAAATGGTGGCAATAATTACATATGATAAATATAAATGTACTTTATACTCCTGAAATTTAGACTTATAGATTCTGAAGAATGTATTCATGTTATTGTATTTTACAATTAAAATATTTTTATTTTTATTGTTTCCTTTCATATCATACAAAGACATATATACAATGAATAGATATTATACAAGTAATTTTTAAAAATTGAATTTGTTGTTATATTTTACACATTCATTATGATCTAATTCAATATTGAGAATTTGAACCTGTACAGGACACATCTTGATTCTCAGTTTCCCCATTCCCCAATATATAAGCTTTGTTTCTTTTTTTTTTTAACTGTGATGTTTTCTTCCCCTTCTTTATTTTCTCCCACTCACCCTTTTTCTTTTCTGTTTGAATGTTTTCTTCCTATTTCACATTACCTATTATACATTTTTAAATTCATTTACGCCTTCAGTGTTTTATACTAAAGATAAGGTATTTACATATCCGTGTCCAGTTTATTTCACTTATGAGTATCTCCTCAGGGTACATCTATTTGAGTTTAAATGACTCAGATTTATCATTCTTAATGGCTAAGTAATATTCCATGTATTTAACAAAACCAAATCTTTATTTAGTCTCCTGTTGGTAAGAATTTATGCTGGTTCCAAGATTTAGCAATCACGAACTGAACTTCTATAAACAGGGGTGAGCATATATCACTTTGGTATGAAATTTTTACTTATTTTATGTATAAAATTAGCAGGGAAATAGCAGGATCAAATAGAACCTCTAATCCTATTTTTGAGGAATCTCTGCACTGATCTCCATAGTATTCACACCAGTGTACATTCCCACCAACAAAGGAAAAGTGTTCCTTTCTCCCCATAGCCCTGGTACACTGATAACTTTCAACCAATTTAGTATGTAGCTTTGTTTTTGTCCTCTTTTAATTCACTCTACCAAAAGACATTACATTCTTTTCTCTCAGGGACCAAGAGGAAGAGGGAAACTAAAGAAATCAAGATGTAGTATGTATGTACACCAACTCCCCCTGGAGATTGTAGTCAGTATATTCTCTAAATATAAACAAATTAAAAAGGAATATCATATGGCCAGAGATTTAGCTCAGTGGTTCCAGCGCTGGCCTCGCAAGTGCAAGGAAGGCCCTGAGTTCAATCCTGGTAACCACATACAATGCTGGGCGTGGAGACTCATGCCCACCAGCCATCAATACCACATACCACAGTGCTGGGCATGGTGGCTCACGCCTGTCATCCCAGCACTCGGGAGGTAGAGGCAGGAGGATTGCTGAGTTCCAGGCTTGCCTGAGCTACATAGTGAGCTGAGGACCAGCCTGAACTACAAAATGAGACCCTGTCTCAAAAAAAAAAAAAAAAAAAAAGAATATCATACATTAGTGAACCAGTTAAACATAAATTTGAAATTTTCACATAGGTGTCATCATTTCCATTATGCATTCTTTGGAACTAGACATCTACCAGATGCAGTAGGCTGTCAGGAGGACTACACAATAGGAATAATAAAATGTGATATATATATATATACTTCCATATTAATGAGATTTTCTTGACATTACTATATTTGTGCTTTATTTTCCTACTCATGTTTTTTTATAATTATCTGTGTTTTATCTTCTTATCATAGATTCTTGATTAAAAGAATAAAAAGCCAGTATATGATATGTGCTGTATGTCAGTGGTCTTTCCAAAGTTAATGATTTGTGACTTCCATTCTTGGATTATTCTATCTTCTTCTTATTGACTACTTTAGGGTTTTGATCATTTGAGAAAGCAAATCTCATTTTTCCCAATAACTATCTGGAAATCTCCCAGAATTCTTGTAAATTTAGGAGTGCAGCGTCAGGAATTCAATTCAGCAAAACTATTTTTCATATTCTCATGGTAGGTATCAACTTATATTCATGGTCTAGTCGAAATTTGTGAAGTCAGTTAAGTATTTGTGTGAAAATACTTAGCAAGATATAGGGTATTATATTAAAGATTTCAATTTAAATAAATTTAAATTATCAAAGCTGATAATACTCGTTTGTACAGGTATCTACAAACTGAAATCATTCTACTTTTATTAGAAATTGATTTTTTTTCATTTTTTTCTTTTCTATTTTTTTCTTTTTTAGCTTACTAGTAATTTGCAAGCTCAGCTTGTTTTTTCAGACACTTAATTTCTATCAAATTGCTTCCACATTCACAACTGGATTTTTATTTTTTTGGCTTAGGGATTAATTTAATTAACATAAACTGTAAGGTCCTGAAGGACCTTGCTCCACTAGGATTTTCTTCTGCATCACTTCAGCTCTTCCTTTACCATTTTATTGTTCTCTTTTTAATTTGTGGTCTCACTGACCTATGTTAGATTGAAAAAAGAAATCAATCTTTTACCATTGGAGGATTTAATGAAGTCTATTCTTTTTTCTATAAATTGTCCTTCTTCCCTGAAGGCCTTAGCTTAATTACCTCCTCATGAACCTTTAGGCCCTTTTACATTATAAAATGGCCCTTATAATTATCTCAGTCAGAAACCAACAGTAGTTTGCAAAACATGCTCCCTGTTCCAGTAGTATTAATATCACATGGGAACCTGCTATTTCTAAAAAAAAATATTCATTGCATATCCCTGACTTACTGAGTTAGATTGTGGAAAAGGGTACAATGATATATTTTAATCAACCAGTTTGGGGATTATGATTCTTGCTCAATTTTGGAAGACATTCTTCTACAATGTCTTGTTATTTGTTAAGAGAAAAATAAAAATAACTTATCATAGATTATGTCATAATCTTTTTGAAAATGCATTTATGTTACACACCCTGATGCTTTCTACTCTCAGATAAATTCCGATAGGTGTATGGTGATTTTATTTTCAAACCATACCCTAGGTTATTGTTTACTAGTAGTATTAATTTTATTTAACAGAAAGATAAGACTTCATCTGTATCTTAAACTGTTCCTAATACTAAAACATCAGGAGCTTGGTACTTCCTTCAAAGAAAATTGACTTTGTTCTTGAATAGGATTTCAATTGAAAAGTCACTTTAAAGGTTTCTCAAAATACAAAAATATAATGGTGCTGGCTTTTTTTTGTTTTGTTTTCATAAAAATTTATTTTTGTAGGAAAATTATGTGTTGTAATACTATGAACAGTTTTGTACTATTAAACTGGAAATATCTTGGTAAAAATTGGCTAAAGAGAAACAAACTAGCCAACTCATGTAGCATATAGCAAAGGTGATTATTAAATTGTAGATTCTTAGTCCCACACAGATTCTGCTAGATCAGATTCTGGAAGTTGAACTCTGTCATCTACAAAGCAAGAGCAACCTAAAAAATTCACCAATTGTTTCTTATACATTACTATTAATGTCTGATCAAACATGGTCTCCTGCATATATCATGCTCAACATAATAAAATAGCATTTAAAGCTAGATGACATTTTGCTTTTGTCTAATCTCCCCATAAAACAGGAAGAAAAAGTAATAGAATAAAGCTAGAAAGAGACTGGAAGAGAGTTTATGATTATTTAAGTAGTACAAATAAGGTGACACTACCTTTAAATACACAATATTATGAGTACATAATAAAAAGAAAAACAAAGTCAGCTTTTCTGTCATTGAGACACAATAATAGATTAAAAAAGGGTTTAATTTGGCTCATGTTTCCCTTAGAATTCTTTTACTATTTTACTAAGTCAATCATCAAAGAATTTGGAAAACTTTGCTATTGGTTAGACCTTGAGTGTCTCCAAAGACTCATATCTATAAAGCTTAATACTCAGCTTACACCAGGTGAATTTTTTAAGAAGTTCTCTTCTAAGAGGTAAAGTACAATGGAAAACCTTCTATTATTGAAGACAAACCCTTGGAATGGATTGTGGGAACCAGTTAATTCCTAGCACCCACTCTCCTTCCTGTTCTCCAGGATGTCAGCAGCTTGCTCCATATACTTTCGCATCAAAGGTCCACAGACAATGAGGCCCATTGAATAAGGACTAAAATCTCCAAATGAGTAAAAATAAATCTTTCCTTTATGTTGATTATCTTAGGTATTTTGTTACAATAATGTAAAGCTGGGTAACACAAAGTGTGAAATACTGTATTTTATATAGTATCATACAAATACATTTGTATATATAATTTTAGTAATCGATTCAATATCCTCTGTTTTTGTTTTTATTTTGTTTTGTTTTCAAAAAAATATAAGGTTTGTTAATGGTTAATGACAGCCGAAGTTTTCTAAGTCTGACCTGCAGTTAAGTGAACTATAGTGTTTTATACCTAACATTAACAAGAGGAATACTAAAGGTAGAACAATTATTACTAGTTTCTAACGTCAGTGGCCACAGTAAAGGAGGATGCAATCCACTTTTTGTGTTACTGACTAGTTTATCAGTAAATGCTCAAAACCACCTTCCTTCCCCTTTACCTCTTGCATTTTTTGAGTAAGAACTTTCATTTAAAATTTACTTCTAGGGCCTGGGAGCTCACTCAGTGGTTCTGGTGTCTTCCTGGAAAACTCAATGTTCTGAGTTTGATCCTTAGTAACCAAATAGCACAGTGCAGGTGTGGAGGCTCATGTCTATAATCCCAGCACTCAGGAGACACAAGAAGGAGAACTGCTGTGTGTTCAATGCTTGTCTGGGTTACATGATGAGTTCAGATTCAGCCTGAACTACAAAACAAGACACTGCCTCTAAATAAAGAAATAAATAAATAAATAAATAGTAAAATAAAATAACATTTACTTTCTATATATGAATTAAAATTCCCATCATAAATATTTAGTGGTGAAAATTATACAATTTAAATTCATTACTTTTATTTTACTGAATAACAATATAAACAAAAACATTTTTACATTAATACTCTTGCGTATTATTTAGCATTTGACAAAATGCATAGGCAGTATAATTCCAGTTGATTCTCAGCATATAATTTCTGACATAAGTGAAGTCACTGTGCTCTATTATATCACATTAGAATATTCCCTTTGGGGTCAAGGATTTAGCTTAGGAACTCTGGCATCTGCCTGCCAGATGGTACCACACACAATAATGCCTGGCACTACACACCATAATAACCAGCATGGTGAGTCACGCTTACAATTCCAGCACTCGGGAGGCAGAGGCAGGAGAGTTGCCATGAGTTAGAGGCTGGCCTGGGTTATATAATGAATTCAGGGCCTGTATGAACTACAAAGTAAGATCCTGTCTCAAACAAAACAAAACAATAAAACATTCCCTTTACTTTCTATGTGTCCCCATTTCAGTGATGAGTTATTGCTTATCTATTGCCATAATAGCCTAGGTTTGGTCCTATGTAAAATGTAGAAATTGACAGGATGTCATTTTAGTTGGCTAATTTGTTTAAACCTAATGTTCAGTCATATGGTGTGACTCAACTGTCATTGATGACGTCATTGCTGTCATCTGTGGTTGGCATATGATGTTTATCAGTTCTGCAAGAAAATTGTGCATAGATTTTGAACACTAACATGAAGAGTGTGTGTAAAAGTTCATTCAGCTATTAAAGGAAAAGCTTGTTACAGATAGACTTCATAAAATGAAAATAATCCATAACTGGGTATGTTTAAATCCTGACACTAATCTCAACGTCAAGTTTTCAAAGATATATATATATATATATATATATATATATATACACATATATATATATATATAATATGTCATTTATTGTGTGTAAATATACACTCTTACACAGCCATACATGTATGGATATGTACATATGTTTTTCTTTCATTATGTCATATATATTGTGTGTAAATATACACACTTACACAGCCATACATGCATGGATATGTACATATGTTTTTCTTTCATTATTATAAATGATACAAATACATCACTTTGAATTTAAAAATGATAAATGGACCATATTTGTTTAATTAAAACTTCATTCTCTTCTCATAAATACATATCTAAGATGAAATTGTTACATTCAACAAAGTTGAACTTTATCTTGTACCCAATAGTTTAGAAGTTCTTTCTACATACTTAAGTCAGCCTCATATCAATCTTAATACTTATAAAAATAAATTCTCAATAATAATTTAATATTATTTTCTTTTAAAGAAAAAGTTCTAGTGATTTAACCTAACTATATAATCTGAAGCAATATCACCCATTTCATCCATGTATGAAAACATCACAAAATATCTCACAAATATGTACAATATTGTTGTTACACATCATTTAAAATGAATTTGTATAAATTTGATAAGTTTTGAAATGAAGATATAACTATATAACTTTAGTGCATTTTGATTTACATATGGACTGCACCAGTTACTACTGAACACATTTATTCAACATCCCTTGTCTATTCAATGTGGAATATACCCTTTCCCAAAAATTACTTTCTTCCTCATATTATTTTATGAACTTTATTCATTTACAAATTTATTAAATTTACTCATTTAGTTATTGTTTGTTAACTGAAAGCAATACAATATTTTATTAAAATAGAGACCAAAGGAAAACATTTTGTAGATTGATCTGAATTTATCTCCCTTATTCATTTCTTTAGTGTTTCTTTGCAAATTATTGAGTTTGGACAACACATCAGTCAAGCCCCAATTAAAATTTTTAAGTTCCTACATAATATACTGCATTTCTAATTTAAATATGCTGTTAACATTTAGTATATAATGACACTAGTCATTTGGATTTCTTTTGGAACTTTTTTATTTATATGGTTAATTTAGTACTCTATCCACAGTTCCAGCATGTAATTAGGTAATCCACACCATTAATAATTTGAAAAATAATTTAAAATGAGCCAGCCTCTGGATACATCAACATTCAAGTAAACATTATGTCAAGAGTAAACACAAGAAGGTATTTGGTATTGATATAAGTTTTCTTAAAGATTGATAATGCATATGTTGTAACCTGATTCTTAATATATATTTTACTTTTTAAATAATTAAGATTTCTGGATTGTCCTTAATTTGGAGTTTCTTGTTTTTTAACCAACATTCAGCCTATGGCCTTGAGCATGCTATACAAGATTTTTTACTACTGAGTATCATCCCCAACTTTATTTACTTGTTTTTTATTTATATTTAAGGGTTGCCCAGGTTGACTGAATTGACATCTTCCCGCCCCAGTAAGTAGATATTTCACACATATTTTTTCTGTATGCATTGAATTTTTATCCAAAAAGAGAGCTCGCACTAAGTAAAATGTGCTTAAGGAAACATATGTGAAGATGGTTCTTCCTAGTGTCATCTATTTCTTCCTATGAGATGCCTATCTTGGTTCTTTTCCCTAGGAGAATAACAGTACATATTTATCAATGACTTCAGTTAATGGAAAAATCAGTGTGTCTCAACAGTTAAGGATCTGGTATGTATCTGGTTGAATTTTGACAAACTATGTACAGAGGATTGAGAAGTAGTTACATGTAATATTCTGGAACTTATGGATATCTATGTGACATTCATATGCTATTCATTGTCTGTTACTAGTATATACTTTTTACAAATTTCAAAAAGACCCATAATTATATTATTTTCTTAAATACTATGTTCTAAGTTAGTGTTTTAAGCTTTGGATTCTTAAAAAGAAGTTTTTTAAAATTTTTTTTTCTTTCACGTGGCAAGGTAACACATGCAACTTGGCAAACATGCAATTTATTTTATTCATATTGAACCATCTGTTTTCTGGACACTTTCAGGCTTTTTCCCACCTTCACACATCCATCTAAAGAATTTTTTCCTCACAAGCTGGTCTCCCAAGCATCACCAATTAGTTTTAACTTCACAAAATGAATGACAACCTGATGAATGCTCACACATCATTACTGGAAAATTTGGCAGTTATAAAGAAATGCACAAAGGCAGTAATTAAAATTAGCAGGAAAAGGCAAACTGCTTCAACTTGGTGCTTTCAACAAAAGCATATCTTTATATGTTAATGACGGTTTTCAGTGATGTTTCCATCAACTTTTCCCACATGTACTGTAAATGTTACTCTCTGGTTTTCCAAGTCTACTCTTTGAAAATGAAGTATTGGCATTTCAGGAAGAACCACATAAACTTAACTTGATATTATAATTATTCGTATTGCTTTCTTCTAAAATGATACTTTTGTAGCAGTATTAAGAAGTATATTGCTATTAACCAATATCTTTCAAAAGGTTTAATCTCATTGTAGAAACACAAATGTTTAGTGTGACCCAAAGTAAACTTATGACAAATTAAACTATGGCTTAAATTCAATGGATATTAGTATTTCTCTCTGCATGAGGAATATAATAAGAACCTGGAAATATTGTATATTCCTTAGTAAAAGAGACAAGTGTTAAAGTCCATCAATTTTATAAATATTGCTTAAATTTTGTTTGAGACTAAATTGCTTTACAACATTTAAGCTACACTACAACACTCAAATGGCAAGTGTATAATTTTAAATTAAAATCTCTCTTATGAAATAATTTAATATTACTCACTAAAATATTTAATTTCAAGCAATAGTGTACTACATAACATTTATATTTGGACATCATTAGCTGCTTTAATATGAATTAAAACACAGAAAGTATTTTTTATGAGGAAGTGTCTGATGTATATTTTGAAACTGGATCAAAATTTTAAACATAATGTAACAAATTATTTACCAAAAACAAATGAAATTGAGTACTACTCATAGCTAAATGAAAACTTAAGGAAAAAGGAAAAAAATACAGAAAAATCAAGATTAAATAAAGCAGTCAGAGTGCTAATTCAAAATAGGAAATACTGAAACCTAGTGAAATTGACATTTATCTATTTTTTTCCAGATGGTTAGGCAAGGTGTCTGAAAAAGAATGTTTACATTATTTTTGTGAAAAAATAGAATGCATATAAAATTACAACTAAGAGTTGAAATGTATTTAATTGCTTATACATTTAATAAATTGCTATGTAACTATTATTTATGATATACTACACAACTATATGTGACAGCCTTTTTTTACTCTGTGTTCTAATCATCTACCAATGATAGATTATTTTGAGACTTTATGTAATACAGTCGTATCTAAAAGGCTGTTTACTTTCCTTTTTTTAACTGAATTCTTTATTGGTACATTTTATATACAGCTCACAATCACACTCAACATTGGAGAATTTGTACCAGTATATGACATGAGTCAATTCTCTTTTTTACCCATATCCCTTCCTTAAGGTGTGTGTATACCTATCATGGTGTATGTATTTCTCCATTTAAGTCTGAATATCAAACATGCTGATTTTATTTAAAAATATCATATATATAATATATATTATATTTATATAATATATATAAAATTAAAATATCAGGTATATAACTGCATTAACATATTGACACAAATTTACCTTTCAAGGAACTAAAATAAAATAAATGAAATGAAATTTTGTTTTATTTTTTAATAAAATAAAGAATTGCTTTAAATCTGGAAAAAAAATGTATTTCAAGTTTCGCAAATGCAGTGGTGTTTACTGGGAAGAGAACCATCAACTTCCTTCATGTGTTAAAAGCTACATTGACTTTCACAGATAGTGGCATTTCGTGTACTGTACCCTTGACAATGTTCAGAGTAATTGAGAATAGAAGAATAGAATAGAAATTTTTATCCCAGTCATAAGAACAATTTAAAATGTAAAATAGTTATTTTAATTAGAACTTTAGTTAACAAATGTCAAGAAGTAAATAACAAAAGACATAATTTTGCCAAAAAATATTAATTATATATTTTCAAAAACAGGGAGTGATTTCCTACATAATATTTAGAAGCTTAAATAAACATTTTAAGCTAATTCCTATTTTACATGATACAAAGTTTACTTTTAATTTTTATTTTTAAATGGTAGTACATTTCTTATGTGTAGGTATTTTGTTTAATGCACTTCTATTCTTAGTGAATATTTAACTCTGAAACCACACAGCTATTTGTTACTGTCTAAATCAAGAAATAGATCTGAATTAGCACTGTAGAAGTTATTGTAAAATATCTTGAAATGTACAAGCAAAAATTGCTTTAAATATTAATGAATGATCATTTTGCTTAAAAATTAAAATATATTGGTAGGAGTTTAAGACTCAGTAAAATAGCAACAGAATGTAAATTAAAATTACTTATTCTGGAAGGATATTCACAGGATATATCATGAATGAATCTTTTGGCCTTTAACATGATGTTCAAACTTGACTCTATCATACAGATACATTACACATTCTAATTTGGTTATTTCACACAAGATGCTGTTGATACTGTGTTGATTATTATTTAACCTCAACATAATTTATACTACTATATTTGTAAATTAGAACATTTATATTCAGTTTGAGAGATCATATGCTATATGGAAAATATACTATTGAAAATGCAATTTAAATTGTACATTTGCTTTAAGAGTTGGATGATAAATGACCTTTTAAATCAATATAAAATAACATCCACTTAGAAGAGGAGAGAGGGAAATGGTTGAGAAGGGAAAAGATAAGAAAAAATGAAGTAATTTATATTATGTACGTGTACCCATTTCTCAAGATGAATACAAATCTCATGTACTACAGATATGCACTAATGAAATAAAAAGTGAAAAAATTGCCGGGCGTGGTGGCTTATGCCTGTAATCCCAGCACTTTGGAGGCAGAGACAGGAGGATTGCTGAGTTTGAGGCTTGCCTGGGCTACATAGTGAGCTCAGGGCCAGCCTGAACTACAAAGCGAGACCCTGTCTCAAAAAAAAAAAA
>PVIC010029368.1:0-22584 GCA_004025085.1 Thryonomys swinderianus
GTCCGCTGGACTCACGGCACGGCGGGCCCGGGGCTGCTGGGTCCGGTCCGTCCGCCGCAAGTTCCCCGGTCCGCTGGGCTCACGGCACGGCGGGCCCGGGGCTGCTGGGTCCGGTCCGTCCGCCGCAAGTTCCCCGGTCCGCTGGGCTCACGGCACGGCGGGCCCGGGGCTGCTGGGTCCGGTCCGTCCGCCGCAAGTTCCCCGGACCGCTGGGCTCACGGCACGGCGGGCCCGGGGCTGCTGGGTCCGGTCCGTCCGCCGCAAGTTCCCCGGTCCGCTGGGCTCACGGCACGGCGGGCCCGGGGCTGCTGGGTCCGGTCCGTCCGCCGCAAGTTCCCCGGACCGCTGGGCTCACGGCACGGCGGGCCCGGGGCCGCTGGGTCCCCTTTTTTCATTTTTTGACACCAAAGTCAAGCAGTTAGACGCTTTGTAAATGTAATTCCAATCAGAATTGAACATTTGAATTTTAAATTTAAATGGAATTACCTTAAGCTAAACTTTCAATAGAAAAAATATATACATGTGCACACACACACACACACACACACACAATCTCATCATACCCTCTATCTTGTCTTCAAAAAATATTTCTTTCTTGAAATCCCAGAATTTTGCTTTGGTCATAGAATTGACAGGGTTGGTATAAGCCTAATTTAAAAGGCCTAAATGAACAAGATTCATTTTTATTAGAAATCTCTGAAAGCTACTGGACTGACATAATTATGGGAACTAGAGTAGAGGTTTACTAGGTAAATGCCACCAAATTTTGCATTTTAAAAAATGTTAAAGGAATTTAGAAGATTAAAATCCAAATAATAAGCCATCATAGAATATTTTCCTATAATTTATGAGAAATAAATCAAGAATTGCTTTGTTCTTTGTTAGTCCATGTAAGGTGCTATAACAAAATGCCTTAGAGTAGGGTAGGTTTATAAATAACAGAAATTAATTTTTTACATTGTTGGAGGCTAAGAAGTAAAAATCAAGGCATCAGCAAATTCACGTTCATTGAGGGCTTGGTTCATAGCCTTCTGTCATGTTCTAACTTGGAAAAAAGTCAGGGGATTTATCTGGAGTTTCTTTAATAAAGGCATCAATCCCAGCAGTTCTAAGAAAAGAAAAAAAATCACTTCTGATGGTCATGTGTCATAAATATCATTACATTAGGTGTTAGGATTTCAACACACATCGCTTCTCGGCCTTTTGGCTAAGATCAAGTGTAGGATTTCAACACACATTTTGGAAAGACACAGATATTCTTCCACAACCATTTTCAAAGTTTACCTTAAATCTTGTTGCTTTTTTGTGCATTGTACCTCATAAAAGATATTAACTTAAAGCAAATGTGTGTTATGTGCACTGTTACAATGATTTAGTAATTCAAACTATATAGCAAGAGTATTAGAGGCTGAGAATTTAACTTCAGTAGAACCACACCTACCTTGAAGGCACGAAGGCCCAAGTTCAATAACGGGAACAACAACAACAACAGATGAGTGTTAGAGAGGATGCAAATGAGTTGTGATGCTTTCGTGACCTTCAAGCTGTGCCACATAAATAACCATACACATTTGTTTCAACTTACCTGAAGATCTTATAAATGATAACTATTTGTCATAACCTGTTAAGAGACAATGATTGAAACAAACAAATACAATTACATCTTGATATCTATAATGATTGGTTCCAAGAGTCACAGAGCTACAAAATTCTATGGGTACTTGAACCTCTTATATAAAATGACACAGTATTGTCTACGGCTTTACCACCCTGAACGTGCCCAATCCCATCTAAAATGACACAGTATTTATATAACCGATATCTAATCCTTGAATACTTTAAACTTTGCATTATTTATAATATATAATGTCATGTAAAAACTATGTGACTTATTGTTCTGCACTGCTTAGGAAATAATAAGAAAAATATCTGCATGTCTTCAGTACAGATGCAAGTTTGAATATTGTTGATACTTGGCTGATTGCCAAACCATGTATGCAAAAACTGTGAATAAAGAGGGATAATTGTTAATTTTACATTTGACACACAATAATTTCCATGAAATCTGCATTATGCTAAGTAACATTGTCTAACCTTAATTATGTACTTATAAAATTTTTTTGTTATATCTGTAAGCTTTCTCATTTTGGAGACAAATCACCTGAATCATGCCATTTAAGGTTTCAATCCATTGTTGACTGGCTCCAAGGCAGAAGTGTTATGGCATAAGGGCCTGGCGGTGGAAAGCTGGTCAGAGCAGGGGGAAAGCCCTAGACAGAAGGAGCCAGATATCTGAGACAATCTCCAGTGTTAACCTCAAGGCCTTCCCACATACACCTGGAAGTATGATTAAAAGGTCTCCTATATCTCTCAAGTCAATCAGGTTGACAATCCAGATTAAACACACACTGTCATTATGTGTTAATACAGTACACCTGTATCTATATTTTTAATAAAGTAGGGTAGTAAATATAGTATCATAAGAAGTTATTTTTTCTTTTCCTCTAGTTTCTGGCCCAGATCTTCTAAACCCCATGAAATTTGTGGAATGATAATAGTGACAGAACTATGTTTTGTTCTAGTGAGGTCTGGGCCCTAGACTGACTCAGGATGGGAGATGTACACCTCTATGGGTACTTCACAAATTCTTGAATAGAACATTGGAAGTTCTCTAATCTCAACCTGCAGGGAGGGAACAGGAACCAATCATCTCCATATAATTGAAACTGTCACTGAAAACAACTCCTAAAACATTGGGTTCATAGACATTACAATTTGGCAAAAGCATCCCTGAGGAAGTGTGATGCCTCCATCTACACAAGAATATTGCTTCTACTGCATCTGTCTCTCTATGCCACTACATTTTCCTTCTCATTTATATCTTTATAGTAAATTCATGGATGTGTCCACAGTCTGTAAGCTAGTCTGGCAAATTATCAAATTGAGTAGTGGGTCAGTTGATTGTTGCTTTGCACTTCACTCATGAGAAGTAGAATTATTCTGGGATCTGTAATTGCTACATGACTGATGATAATTTTATCCAACTGAGCCTTAACCTTGGGGTCAGATCCCAACCAGTTAAGTGTTATCAGAGAAGTTATATGAAATTCAGTTAGTGTAGAATTAGTTGATGTTCAAAGTAAAAATAGTCCCCAGAGAGTTACCTCCCATTCCTCAGATGAGGTTAAAATACATAGATACATATGCAGATATACCTTTTTTTTAAACCCATACATCCTAACATACAAGTAATTATGCAACACAGTAATATTGTGTCATATAGTTTATGTTGATATCAATGCATAATCATTGAAAACATTTTGCTTAGTGAAACAAATCCCATTTATTGATACACATAACTCATTTATAATAGTTGACAAATGTTAACAATTACATTTCATTGCATTCTTAGTAATTATAAGTATTTAACACAATTGTCCAGATTATTATTTATTGTAATGTTTTTATACCTGTAACACTTTAGGACCCAAATTGTACTAAGAAAATAATCTCAGAAAACTTATAGATGGCAACAAACTTGTGATTTTTCATAACACTTTGTACTTTCTTTCAAACTAATGACACTTGAGACAATGATTTCTGTGAAATATACCTGATAGTATTGACTAGCACTTATCTTTACTCTGGAGAGTCTTTATTCCAAATTAAATTTCAGAGATTCATTTATTTATTAAACCAATTTGCACTGAAAAAAATCTTTCAGTTTATTCGAAATGGAATACAAGAGGATTTTGGACTGAATCTTTGGATAAACAAAGCTAGCCCATTAATCAAAAAGAAAAAGGGAACATAAATCAAATTTCTCACATAAACTGAAATCAATACAGTTCTGACAGAATGCATTAAACAATCTGTTATTATTAACTTCAAAGATTACCTACTGTGGTTAAATGATTTTATTTAATTTTACTCTGAGGTTTTTCTTGGACACAATAATGTCAAATCACATAATTGTGAGGCATAGAATAATCTTACATATTGGTCAAGTCTTCCTGAGTCTTCCAAAATATTTTGTGAGTAGCTTGCTTCTAAAATGTGGCTTGCTAACTAAACATTACCAGGTTCTGGGTTGCTCACCTGTCTTGGAGTTTGATTCAAAGTTCTTCTCAGTTTGAATAAAAACTCACATAAAATATGCAAAAAGCATCTCACTCCACAAAGAATGGCTGCTATCTTGAAATTAACCAGCAACAAATGCTGTCAAGGCTGTGAGGAGGAAGAAACCCTTCTCCACTGTTGGAAATATAGACTGGATTAGAGATCCCTTTTGGCACTGCTCTTCTCCTGCTAGGTATGTACATGAAAGTATTAAAAGATTCATATCACAGAGACATATGTGCACCCATGTTCATGGCAGCTCAGTTTGTGATAGCTAAACCTTGGAACAACTCAGATGCCCATAAACTGGAGATTGGATAAAGAAGATGTGTTTTTTTAAAAAAATAAAATGGAGTATTATTCTGCCATAAAGAATAATAAATTTGAGTCATTTATATTCAAATGGATGTACCTTCAGGACATACTCATAAGTGAAATAAATAAGTCACAGATATATACATATCATATTTTTTTCTGGTACAAGAAAGTGACAATGTAAATGAGTTCTAGAGTATTTGGTAGATATTATGAAATAGAAAATATTAAAAGGGAAATGGGGTGTAGGGATAAGTAACAAGAGGAAGAAAACATGTGATGGTAATTAAAAAGGGAAACAAAGCCTGTGTGTATACGGACAGAGGGGGTGTAGAGTGGGTAGCAGAATGGGAAAAATGAGAATTAAATTGTGTCATATACTGGTACACATTCTCAATATTGTGTGTGATCATGATGTGCATATATAATGTAGTAGTAAAGATTCAAACGCTAAAAGAACAATGGCAAAGTATACTTAAGAACCCAAAAATGAAGAGTGAGAGAGACACTGGTTTTGCAGAGTGAGCGTGGATTGAGTAAATAGAAAAATAAGGTGAGAGGAAAGATAAAAGTACACACTGTGTCTGGGAAACAATAAAACTAACATAGAAAGATACATGAGCACAGGCTTCGTGGCATACATGTGTCTATGCTGTGCAAACCTCAGTGAAACCCACTAGAATTTCTCCATGCAGATCCTGGGAGGTGGTGGGTGAGACACTACCCCTCAGGCTGATATGAGGTCTAGTCCATCCTATGGAAAACTTACTTAAGTTTTCGTGAGAAGCCCACATGCAGGGCTTTGAGAACTATTCTGTGCTTATGCATGGATTCTGTAGTTATCAGATCATGCCCACTTCCTAGCTAGCTTTGCTACACCCTCATCTCCTTACTGTGACCTGTACAAAAGTGTACTTGGGGGCCGGAGGGTTAGCTCAGTGGTTCCGGCGCCTGCCTCGCAAGCGCAAGGTCCTGAGTTTGATCCCTGGTAACCACATACAATGCTGGGCATGGTGACTCACGCCCACCAGCAATCAGTACCACATACCATAGTGCCAGCATTGGTGGCTCATACCTCTAATCCCAGCACTCGGCAGGCAGAGGCAGGAGGATTGCTGAGTTCCAGGCTTGCCAGGGCTACATAGTGAGCTCAGAGCCAGCCTGAACTACAAAGCGAGACCCTGTCTCAAAAAACAAAAGCAAACAAACAAAAAAAAAGGTACTTGGTTTTTAACTTGATTAAATTGGAAATGAAGAAGCTGTGTCTGAAGTTATTAGATGATTTATCAAGTAAATCATATAGATTTGAATGAATCCAAAAAAATAGAACTTTTAAAAAATACTAAACAATTCATATCTATTCAGATTCATATTATATCAGGCTATTTTAACAAGTATCTTTTTAAAAAGGAAAAGTGTGGTAGATAGGATAGAACTTATCTTTTGGAATTCCACAGTGATGTGGTTTACTTAGGTCTGAAATTTGATACTCAATTATCCAGGAAAGATATCACCAGTGAAGTAAAAGAGTAAGTCATATATAGGGTACTTATCCATTAAGTAAAGATAAGGGATTGTAATGAATTGCATAACACACAAAGGATCTAAATAAGTTATCTGCTCATCAGGTCCGGAAAATCTGAGATTCTTACTTTTGTGGTGGAATTCCTTAACTGAGGAATGACAGGTAACCTTTAGGAGATTATTTTTACTCTGAACATCTGAGGTTGTTACTTTGAACATCTGAGGTTGTTACTCTGAACATCTGAGGTATTTCCTGATCAATGGTTCAAACCAAAGCAGAATTTAAATGCCATCAAGGAATAGGGTCAGATATGCAGACAGAAAAGTCCCCAACTACAACACCCAGCAGCACAAACTATTGCAGACCAGCGTCAAACCAAGACAACCAAGAGCTTGCTTTATGAAGGCATTTGCATCTAGACTCATCTCTCACATTGTGTCAAGATAAAATCAAAATGGATCAAAGATATAATAGTACTACAGAAGCCACTAATCTGTGGGAAGATAATATAAAATTCTTGAAGATGGGGGATTTCAGGACAGGAACAATGTGCACAAGAAATAGTACTAAATACAAGTGGGATAACAGCAAATAAAAGGTAGTAGTTCTCGCCGGATGTGGTGGCTCACGCCTGTAATCCCAGCACTTGGGAGACAGAGACAGGAGGATTGCTGAGTTCTAGGCTTGCCTGGGCTACACAGTGAGCTGAGGTCAGCCTGAACTACAAAGCGAGACCCTGTCTCAAAAAAAAAAAATAGTAGTAGTAGTTCTCCACAATCATCTCTCCGCTGCTACAGTAGCTTGGGTCTGAAATGTTTTGACTATTAAAGGCTGGCGATGACTCAGGCCAACATTAACATATGTAGGACCTTTAAGGGGGGCTGATGTGGAGGGAGGTATACCGGGGAGGGTATTGTGCCCAAGAAGAAAGTATTGAGACTCCAGTCACTTCCTCTCTCCTTTTAAAATTAGAACAGGCCACCTCTATTCTATCTTCCCATCATGCTGCGCAAAGCTACTGTGCTGACTAAAGCCAGGGGACAAAACCATCATGAACAGATGCAGAAAACTTTAGGGTTCAACTGCCCTACATTTTTCAAAATTGTCAATAGAAAAAGAGCGAATTAAAAAAAAAGATTGGAGAAACAAACATTTTAACTCAATATGTTTGAAATCAAATTTATTTTTCTCCTGAAACATTTTTCTTCCATTTGAACTTTTATAAATTATACATAGTGGCAGTGCCACTTCCATTTTGTTGACCAGCATATTCATCTACATACTAAATTTATAAATCATATGAATTACAAAATCTTGCTTATATTATTTCTCAGATATGAATCAAATCTCATTACTTTAAACATTTTAATCAAAGTATAACAAAGCAAACATACAGTCTTGTTTAATATCATGCAATATACCTATTGACAGTAAAGCTAAATGATTATATTGCTTGTAAAGTGGGGCAAAAACAAATCAGACCATCACTTTTACTGCATTTAATTATCAGGCTTTTCAAAAAGCACTGTCTGTTAATTGTCACTTGCCATTCTCATCTGAGGCCTTTGTTTCTTTCTGCAATCATAACCTCAGTGATTCAGTATTTGAATTTAAAGTTTTCCGATTATGCATCTTCACATATAATCCAGATCCAAAGATCTTCCATGTACTAGGAATATGTTTGTCTAATGAATCTTTAGAAAAATTAAAATTTATTCAAAAGATCATTCAGAATTTCTTTGTCAAATTATGAAATAATCTGTTTTATAAACTTCTCCCTTTGAAATACTGTGGGGGAAATCATATTGTTTTTAAACATAATTTATTTATAAACTATTTCCTCTACATATACATGATTGTGATTCCTAAATCTATAGTTCCTGCTTTACAAATGATCTTCTGTAAGTACTACTATCAGTGACCTTTCAAAAGTAGAGTGTTTCGGTTTTGTTTTTTCTGTGTGGCTCAAAAAGGCACATTTATCATTTTGTGTTATAATCACAGTATCTGCACCATTAAAATGACTACTGATCAAATCATGTTATTATGCTTTCTTCAACTCCTAGTATATGTTTTGTGTTAGGCATTTGTCTGTCATCTTGTGAAATAGCCTCAGATTGGAGCATCAGCTTCTCCATTTCTATTTCATATCAGCATCCAAATATTAGTTCTCTGCTCTGGAGAGGGTGTGCAAATATCTCAGGAAATTCAAGATGGCTGTCGCTGTGCATGTTGGCATTTATCACTGGACACAATATGTGTGGATTTTCCAAAGTGGAATAGAAAGGCCAGTACAGTGATCCAGTTTTAGCTTCTTATTTTAAAAAGAACTTTTATATACTTTATGTGTGCTCAGTTAATATTTTCTTGGCTTCTCTAGGTGATCTTACTTTTTCATTCTTTAATCATAAAGTGAATACAGATAGAAAAACAAAACAAAACAAACTGATTCAAATCTCTAAACTTTTATTCATTTCCCTTTGCTTTATTCAATATAATTATACTTTCTCTCATTATATACTCCAATTTTCTCATATCTCCTGTTCACACAATATAAGTGAAACCAAGCTGATTTGTTATGCTAGAATATTTTATTTCTATGCTTTAATATTTTTGAAGAAAGTTTCTTAATCTCTTTCATTATATCACTTCTTCATATCATCACCAGTATTTTAAAGACCATCATAAGAATAATATGTAATTTCTAAGTGTCATTACTTTGTCGTTGTCAAACAGGGGTCTTCTTATGATGCCCAAGCTACCCTCACACTCTTGGCCTGAAGCATTCTCCCACCTCAGCCTCCCAGGTGCCTAGTCTACAGTATCTGACACCGTGGTTGGAATTCCTTTTGAAGTCTCTTTTGTGTGTCCAGTACAAGTCTATTCAATTTGAAATATTTTTCTAGGTAACTATGACATCAATGCCTGAAAATTTACTCTAACTTGTAGATATTTTATAAAACTGTGACTAAAAATATTGAGTACTTTATCTAAATTTTATTGATAACAAGTACAGAAAGTTAGATTTAAGGTGATAACATTCTGACTTCACACTTCATATTATAGGGTCATATATCCATAAAATAAAGACATTTTTTAAAATCCCATGTATATTGCTGGTTTCCGGTAAATATTGTCCTACATGTCAATCATATTGCTGAAATCCCAAGTCTAAAATTATTAAATTGGAGTAAGGGAAATAAATTATTTCTTAAGCCAAGTAGATAGGAGTTTGAATCTCAACTCTATGAGGGCACTATCTACCCTCACCCTTAACATAGCAAATCTCTCTGAAACACAGTTTTAAATCCTGTCTAAGGAGGAAGACTGTTTACACTGCGTGGGTTTTGTAAAGATGATTCCTGACACTGTTATTTCACTGTCAGCAGTGGATAGATCATACTTTAATAAAACATCGAATCAAACTATTAGATTAAAACAATGTTTAGATTTTTAGAAAGGTGCAA
This sequence comes from Thryonomys swinderianus, assembly GCA_004025085.1. Taxonomy (NCBI): domain Eukaryota; kingdom Metazoa; phylum Chordata; class Mammalia; order Rodentia; family Thryonomyidae; genus Thryonomys; species Thryonomys swinderianus. The sequence continues at coordinate 9,427 of PVIC010029368.1, forward strand.
GTTTTTCTGATAAAACAAATAATTTAATTCATTTTTTACAGAATTAATTTTATAAATCATTACATAATATCAGTACATTCCCCAAATTTATTTAGGAGACATACAGTCTGTATAAGGCAATTTAGATTTATTTAATTTCTTTCTTTCTTTTTTTCTTTTTTGATGGTACTGGGGATCAAATTTGGGCCCTTGTGCTTCCAAGGTAGGTGTGGTACCACTTGAGCTAAATCCCCAGCACTATTTTTATCAACATGTTTCCTTTTAAAATAGCCATATGCCCTAGAAATGGACAGGACACAGCACAAGATAATGCTAAAACATCCTATGAAAATGGAGAAGAAGTTCATGAAACCAACAGTGAAGGAACAGCACCGTAGCAGTAAGGGGTCCTGGTCCCACCCAGAAGTGATGCAGACTAGGCCCTAACCTTGCTAAAGAGAGCAGGTCTCAAAGACCTTGTCCTTCTGAGAAGGAATGACAACATCCAGAGATTCACACACTGCTGCAAGTGATATCCATTGAGAACTTGCTAGAAATTAGTGTCCATAGGAGGTAGTCTCTGTTCAGCCCAAAACTTAACTGTAGAGACATGAAAAAAGAGAGAAGCAAAAACCAAAGTTGCAGAAAAGAAAATATTTCGTAGGTGGTTTTGTCTAGTTAACCTTTTCGTCTCCATGGGATCCTCCCCAGAACCCAGAGGGGGCAAGTGCAACTTTTGAAAGAGACTGAATCATAGTAAATAGCTTTCTCTAAGAAGCCTTTTGACATAGAAGTTTCAAGATTCTCCTGTTACCAGAAATTATCAGTAGGTCAAGATAGTGAGGCACTTACAGCAAGGGGCTTCATTTAACACTCTTTTGTAAGCTTTAAAATCTCAAAAATCTCCACATCCAACCAGAAATCCTTTGGAAGTGAGAACCTATAGGGAAACCCTATTATAAAATTCTCCCCTGAGGAATGCTGAGAGCCCAGTGTAGGGAAATCCCTCTGCAAGCCAAGGCAAAACCACAGGGCAGAACGGGAACTGCTGTAGAAAAACAAAACAAAACAAAACAAAAAACAAAACACTGAAACACTGTTAATTAAACTGTCCTGGAATTAACATCTCACAGATACATGGAAACCTCTATGCCTAGTCTCTCTCTCTCTCTCTCTCTCTCTCTCTCTCTCTCTCTCTCTCACTCTCTCTCTCTCGTGTGTGTGTAAACAATAGGACAGGCTGCTACCATTTTCCTTAAAATTTAATTTGGGACCCAAAATCTATAACATAGTAGGTCAAAAGTCCCGGATGCAATCAAATATCCCCATTTTACCAAGTACCCAGAAAATAGAGATTACAGTGAACAGATACTAGTGAGTCAGGGAGACTAGGACATGGCAACATGATCTCTCAAGTTGTGAAGACTTGTTAAGCATGGGCACAGAGCAGTGACTCGAGCCTGGCACCTGATATCAGGCTTCTGACCTGAGATCAAGCCAAGACTTGTACCTAACACCAATCTCCTAAAGAAAGAAGATATAAAAAGACATCAGCCATTGACTCTGCTGACACTGGCCTCTCTTTTTGCAGTGGCCTTTCCTGATACAGGACATATCTTCTATCAACTAAATAAATAGAAAACAGATAAATGAGCTAAAATGAAATTATATTTTTAAAATACTAAAATAATTTAAAAAATACTTGGACAAACTCAATCATAGAATTAACAGAAGTTAAAACCAGTGAGCATGAGTCTGGACAAGAGAATTGTTATGATCAAAACAGGGAGAAAATGAGCAAGAAATTTGCAAATACATACAGCTTTAGGGAATTGTGAGGTATAACAGGAAATCTAACACTTTTGTCTTTGGAGTACCAGGAAGAGAGTAGGAAAAACATTATGAAAGAAAGTGTATTTGAAAAAAATAATGCCCAGGAATTTCCTGAATTCAGCAAAATACATATTTACAAATAAGTGAATAAATCTCATACATGTAAACCCAAATATATCTATCCAAATAAACAATATAATTAACTATTGAAAAGAATTAAAATACACACAATTTGAAAGCAACTGAAATAAGTGGCATGTTATTCAGAAGGAAGTGACAATTCTTTTTATGATGGATTTCCTTTCTAAAACAGTGGAGATACTCAGAAGTGTATTCTTTTTCAAGTGGTGAAAGAGAAGAACTATAATTGGTTATTTTATGATAGCCAATGAATCTAAATAGGGGATAAAATAACTTAAAATTATTAAAACCAAAATAACTTGTCACTAGCAAAATTTCCTTGAAGACTGTCTAAAGGAAATTCTAATAGAAAATCATAAAGAAGGAATCATGGGTATAGCAATCACTTTCTTGTCACTAGGACAAAATACCTGAGGACAACAAGTTAAAGGAGAAGAGGTTTATTTTTACTCAATTTAGTTCATGCTTGGCTGGTTCTAAGGCAGAAGCAGCAGGAAGAAATAGCACAGGCTAGTAAAGCTGTTTGTCACATGGCAGCCAAGAAGCAGAGAGAAGAAAGAGGAGTTTAGGAGGAGAATAAACCCTTTCACATCACATCCCAAGATACCTGTCCCTCGAGACCAAGTTCCATCCCACTACATGAGACATTTGGCAGATACTGGGCAAATGAAAAGTAAGAGAAACAATGGAAAGAAAAGAAATAAGGCTACACAATAAAGTATGTTTCTAGTGAGTTTTTTAAATGGTGCCCAAAAAATGTATTAGTAGATGTATAGCTATCTGAAACCCCAGGACAATAGTATATAAAATGAGATTTAGGGGAATTGGAGTTTCCATACTGCATTCAAAGGTATGAACTGGTGATACCACTAGCCTGCTGTAAAAGAAATTATATAAATATGCTTAAAACCTTTTCTTCAAAATAAAATCATATATAATGTACTTCTGTACATTATAGTGTTATAACTATTATAGAAGTATGCCAAGGGATGGACCCCAAAACAGTAAACTAAGAAGTGCTTTTAGCAAATTACCTTATGTATACACAATAGGGCAAGAAAAGAAAAACAAGGAATGGGAACCAGAATAAATAGAAAACCAGTTCTGATTTGACAGATTAAATGCTTACCTCCAACCTCAAAAATTAATCTAAATATAAATGGTTGAAATATAAAAACATAGATTGGCAGTGCAAAAAATGATCTGAATAGTGTATTCTTTGGTAAAGAATTCATATAAAATGCCTGAGAAAACTGCTTTTTAAAAAAATTAGAATTTTTATTGGTACATTGTATATACACGTCATGATCACACACAATATTGAACATTTTTACCAGTATATGACACAGCTTAATTCTCATTTTTCTCCATTCCCCCCACCAGAAAACAAAGCTTATGTATATAGAGAAAACTACTCTTAAAAGGCCTGCTTATAAGATTCTATCATGTAAGATCTTGGATTTGAATGGGTTTTCAATATTGTCTGAGTTTCTCAATGTGCATGATTATTTTGTGTAAATAACATTATTTATAATGAATATCTACTTCTTTTGGAGTCTGGCATTTGGTACAAGTTAGGCAGAAGTTACCTGTGGGTATTTGCCAAGTTAAAAAAATTTTGACACCAAGTCTTTAGCATTTCTGGTAAAAATATTTTTCACAGTTGTTCTCACACATCTTTGGTTGAAGAATTCAGTATGTATTGTGCTGAATTTCACTCCATGTACCTTTTCCTTTGCTGACAAAAATCTTTATATTAGCCAGGCATGGTGGCTCACGCCTGTAATCCCAGCACTTGGGAGGCAGAGGCAGAGGATTGCTGAGTTCAAAGCTTGCCTAGGCTACATAGTGAGCTCAGAGCCAGCCCGAACTACAAAGCAAGACCCTGTCTCAAAAAAGTATTTATATTAGTAAATTATAACCATATTCTAAATTGTATTCACTCTGCTTAGTCAACCATCAAATCTTGGGGTGATGCTGAAAGTCACTAAAATGTGCTGCCTGTAGGAAACATATTTCCAACTCAATAATATTGATGGGGGCTGGGGATTTAGCTCAGTGGTTCCAGTGTCTGTCCGGTAAGTGCAAAGTCTCAAGTTCGATCTCTGGTACCACTTACCACAATGTGGCACGTGGTGACTCGCGCCTATAATCTCAGCCCTGCACAGGCAGAGGAGAATTGCTATGAGTTTGAGGCTTGTCTAGGCTACATAAGTGAGCTCAGAGCCACCCCGAACTACAAACCAAGAAACCGTCAAGTAAAATAATTAATTAATTCATTAATTAATATTGATCCTGTCCAAGTAAAAATAAAAGAAATACAGTGATAGCTCACTTCACTAACTTTATTCAGTTCATAATTCTGAGGAAAATGATTGCACTTTTGTTTTGAGAAGATGGCTGTGTTCATGCCTGTTACCTGATGTGGAACCTGTGAAGAGAATCAAACTTTTCCCTAATACTCTTGTTTGTGAACCAAATTGTTTGTCAACAGAAGCATTTATGAATTGAGATATTAGTGTATATTTTGCACTTGGTAAATAATAGCAAGAAAGCAGTTTTTAACAATTACTAATGTAGAACCTGAAGTGAAGAAAAATACTACAAATACAGATAATATATAATTATAAATGTACCAGGAAGATGAAACATAAACTCATATTCATGGAAACAAACTCACTAGAGCAGAAAGTAGAAATATGCAAATCTACAGTTACAGTTAACACCCTTATCTTCATTCACATCAATAAATACATCTATAGAGAAAACTATAAAAGATATATAATTGAAACCACCTAATCAAACCAAAGGATGTAACATATATAGAACAATATTTAGAAAGACCAAAATGTATAGTTTTAAGTATCTATAGAACATGCAACCAAATAAACCTGATTGGGGGAAATGAAATATACTTCAAACTTTTTCTTCCAATTAAAATCATACAGATATATTCTGTGACATGTAAAATCAAATGTGAAGAGTCAGAGGTTTAGCTCACTGGTTCTGGCACCTGCCTAGCAATTGCAAAATCCTGAGTTTGATCCCTGGTAACCAGATACAATACTAGATGAGCAATCAGTACACGAGCAATCAGTACACATACCACAATGCTGGGTTTGGTGGCTCAGGCCTGTCATCCTAGCAATTTGGGAAGGAGAGGCAGGAGGATTGCTGAGTTCAAGGTTTGCCTGGGCTACCTAGTGAGCTCAGGGCCAGCCTGAGGTACAAAGTGAGACCATCTAAAAAAAAAAAATCAAATTTGGAAAGAAAATCAAAATGGAATGGGAATATATTTGAACTCATAAAAAAACATATTTTAATAGTACATATGAGTCAAATAGGAAACAAAATTTTAAAAAATACATAAAACTGAATTTTTAAAATCTATAAGATGCAGGGAATATAGTGCTAAGAGAGACATGTATCACTCTAATTGCTCATATGCAAAATGGGTGCTTTTAGTTCAGAAGGTAGAAATAAAAGAGTAAAACAAATTCAAAGCAAACAGAAGGAAAGGAAAAATTAAGGTGAAGTAGAATCCATTAAAATCCAAACCAGGAAAGCTCTGAAAAACATTAATAAAACAAAAAGGTGATTCTAGAAAAAATAATGAACTTTTGTGCCGGGCGTGGTGGCTCACGCCTGTAATCCCAGCACTCAGGAGGCAGAGGCAGGAGGATTGCTGAGTTCAAGGCTTGCCTGGGCTCCATAGTAAGCTCAGAGCCACCCTGAACTACAAAAGTGAGACCCTGTCTCAAAAAAAAAAATGAACTTTACCAACAAATAGATAATATGAACAGTAGCATAATACTTAAAAAATAATTTGTAGTTTAAAAGTTCCTGAAAAAGAAATATTTAAAACCATAATTTTCTAATTAAGAGTTTTACACACATTTAAACAAGAATTAACACCCACTGGACACAGTATCTTCCTGAAAACAGAAATATGAGAGCACTTAATTCTTTTCATGAACGCAAATGTGATCTAATATAAAAAAAGTTGACAAAGAGTATCACATCTCTTGAAATGAAATATACTTGTTTGTGAACAAGTCCAAGGCCTCACATCTCTTGAACTCATGCAGAGTTTTCACTCTGAATATAACAAAATATAAGCAGAGTTATAATTGATGGTTATGGAGGATTTGTTGCATGTGTGGATAGCTGGTCAGTGTTAGAAAATCAAACCAATTACAAACTGTGTAATTTACTATTATAAAAAATCTAATATATAAAAATATCATAGCGATAGACACAGAAAAGTATTCATGATAAAGTTCTGTATCGTTGGAACGAGAGCAGTGACTTACTTTAACTTGATAACAGTTTATTTTCATTTTAAAAAATCCTAAAGCTTACATAATATTGATGATGAAGGAATGGATTTTCTTCCTCTGATATTATGAGCAATAAAAAATGGTCATTTTATCACTGTTAAAATGATACAAGGGATGACACCCTCTGGAATAAGACAAGAATAAATAGAATACATTTAAAAATATTACTATCAAAGAAAATAAGAAAAACATTATTTTATTGAGTTTATGGGATACATAGTACAAAAATTCACATAGTCATGTACATAGGATATACAGAAAACAAAATTAAATAGCCAAAACTAAATAGAATTATACTAAATAAAATGAAACCCTCAAAATATGCACTGAAGAAAACATAAAGCAGAGGTGTACATTACAAAGTTGTTGAAAAAATCAAATAAAACCAATGAATAAAAAAATCTTCAAGAATTAGAAGATTCAACATTGTAAAAACCTTAGTTTTCTCCAACATAATGTATAGACACAATAGAATCCCTAAAAACACCTCACAAGGTTTATTGTAGAGAGAGAAACATTTCAAAATTTTTATGGAATGGAAAATGATTTAGAATATCTAAAACAATCTTCATAAATGAAAGTAAAGTGGGAAAATTTCCCCATCCAATGTTAAAATACAAGCGTGGAAGCTTGGAGAGGGTCATAATATAGATCACGGGGGTAAATTGAACACACTAAAATAGACCCACACACACACGCTCAATGAGTATTTGACATATGTACAAAACTAATTCTGTTGAGAAAGGACAGCTTCTTTGTCAAAGTGTTTGTTGGACAGTCTTAGGTAAAATTTAAAATGGAAACGTTATGTAAGACACTTTATAAAAAATGAAATTAAAATACATCAGACTTAAATGTAGAACATACAATTTGATTTGGAAATAATTTCTTCCAGACTAGGTAATTTTTCAATTTCTTCAAGTAAAATTTCATAAAGTAGGTGATTTTTTTTGTTGAGTTCCGATTTCTCAGTAAATATCCTGATTTGTACTATATTTCTAATCCTGTTTAAGAACTATTCTCAGTTCTAAATTCTGAAGATATCCTTTGATGTTTTACTTTTTGTAAAGATGCTGCTGCTTGCTGCCTGCTGCCTGCTTCTCTGCCTGCCCTGCTATGTCATGTGCTATTCCTCTGCTGCCTTCTGTCATCTTACCTTGCTTTGGACTCAGTTTACTAGGAACTGAAACCTCTACCAACTATGAACTAAAATAAGCCTTTCCTCCTTTAATTTTGAGTAATGAGTATTTTTTCTTATCAATGAAAAAATAATTTAGAAGGGATAATTACAAAGGAAAAACATGGGAAGCGTTTGCAATGTTGAAATTTTTTCAGTATCTTAACTGTTGTGGTAGACACATAAATATAATTAAACAGCAGGACTGTGTAAAACTAAGTAAATGTTCATACTCACATACAAAGGCATGAGATCAAAAGAACTGGAGGAGTCTGAACAAGATAGTTGTATTTTAAAAGTGTCAATGGAGGAGTCTGAACAAGATAGTTGTATTTTAGAAGTGTTAATGGAGGAGTCTGAACAAGATAGTTGTATTTTAGAAGTGTCAATGTCCTGGTTGTGATACAATACCATATTTTACCAAATTTTAGAGTGTTGATAGAAACCAGATAAAGCATTGAAGAGATTTCTGGTTCTAGCCACATGCAGATCTTCGATTATCTCAATGAAAATCAGGTATTACTAAGTCAATTAAAACTGAAGGGGAATAGGCAAAATTACTTTGCAATTTTGGAAGGCTGGAAAATCCTTGTTCACCAAAAGCCTTGAAGATTTCCCTTATTGTCTTATAAAGACAGTGATGTTGAGCTATTTCTTACTCTACATTTGGTGGTTTTCTGAAAATGAAGATTTCCTCTTTAACAGCAATGACGTGTAATTTCATCACAATATGTCTGTATTGACAATTTTCCTTTCTCTGAGTTTATGATTCAGATAACTTTAATATGAAACCATGCAAATTATAAAAATTTTCTTATTATTGTTAAAAGCTTTTCTTTGAAGTTTCCAGCAGTTACTAAATTTTCATCTGCTATATTTTCTCCAATATTTATACTTCTATGCATTTTTAGTTTATATTTAGGGTATATGCTTCAAATTTATCTTTAAATCCTTTTTGAATTTTATCTTTGGTTTACAAGAAATTCATATTTTGTTACTTCAATGTATTTTTAAAAATCAATGTGATCTTTTTTTAATTTTTGGTTTATTCCTCAGAAAACAATATTAAATTTTGTTTCCTGCTTTTTAAATTATCTCTCAGATGCGGTTCCTTTTTTTAAAAAAATAAAATCTTAAATATTTCTTTCATTTCACAGTATTTATAGCATGGAGAGTGATATAATTCACTTTCCTAATGAGGCAAAGAAAGCTGAATCGTCCTGCATACACTACACACTCTCTCCCCTCAAGGACAAATCATCTGGGTGTGAATGAGGCACGTGGCCATTGTGTGGTAGCTTACTTGCTATGGAAACAACAATACCAATGCACGCGTTTGTTTTTGTTTTGGGAGATTATTTGTCTGGGAATTTTTCGTCCCCAAGTTGAGCTCGACGTCTTGTTTTGTTTTAAGAAGGGAGCATGATTCCTGACAGCCACCATTGTAGTGCTGGCTGTGGGCAGACATGTGGCGCTCTTCTTGTGGCCCTGGGGTCAGTCCCACTTTTCCCTGCTGACTGCGCACAGCTTAACAGAAAATTCAGATGCATTGTCCGTGCCAGGCTCTTGCACTGATGAATGAGGTTGTGTTTGCCTCATCACTCTGTGGGCTTCTTTGAGTCTTCTAGATATTTGCTAAATATTTCTCTTCATGACACTCTTTGGTTTCCATTACTACAGTGCTATGCACTGCTTACAGCTTTACTATTATTTTAATGACAAAAAGGAAAATACGTATTTGTGTTGTTTCCACAGTTTTCAATCCTGTTACAATTATAATATTCTCAAATAATATCCTTTCAATTTTAAGTGGTGACTTAAATAACAGTAAATATTATACTTTTCCCCAGAGCTGTAATTGAAAACTAAAGTTATAATTATATTTGCCTACAATATAACCATGAGTTTCTTTTACCTTACTCATAACTCATTTCCCTGTGACTTTAGTTACTCAACTTCATAATTAAATTGAATGCCTCTCCTATAACACAGTAGGGTGACTATAGTTGAGTAATATATTATATGTTTTAGAGTACCTGAAAGAGAAAAGTTTAAACATTCTCACTACAAGTCAATAGTAAGTGTAGGAATTGGTGGATATGATAATTTATCGGTTCTATCATTACACAGTGTATACGTGCACATTACCTACACAAGGCCCCATGAACCAAAACCTATTGTGTATTAATTGAAAGTAAAACAAAACTTTCAAAAAACAAAACAAAAAATTCATTTATAAGTCACATAAAATAAATAGTCTAGTAAAGAATTCTTAATCCTTGCTAGATACATTTAACTTTAGTAAAGGGAAGCATCCTCCCATATTACATATTACTCAACTGAAGATAAGCACACACTATTCAATCAATTCATATTTTCGTGTCGCTGGTATAAATGCAATTTTAATGTGCAGTGATGTGTAGTTTTCAAACATCACCCTTCTCACCTTAAATCAATCTCCCTTCCAACCTTGTCATAAGTTTCACTGACAGTGAAGTCACTCTTCCCAATGGAGCAGAAAAGTAAAAGCAGAATCATTGTTTGGAACAATGGGTACAATGTACGTGTATTTCATTTAGTCTGAGAACCAAAACATCCAGGTCATCTTAACCATGCCAACAAAATATCCTCTAATCATTTCAGTCCCTGAATAGCTAAAGCCTTTCAGCAACTATAGGTGTCTTTTATTTTGCCGGACTTCCTATTACTCACTATGCATATTTTATGTAACTACGTATTCCTGATTAGAAGACTGGAACAAAGACATTAATGAAAATAATCAAGGGAAATATTTTTAAAACATGAGAAAAACAATCATAAATACTGACTTAAACATTTGTTATGAAAATATATGGTAAGGTCTAAGATAGACAGACAATTAGAGATATATAGGGAGCCACTAATATTAAAATGTAATAGCATCAAAGTGAGGGATAGCAAATTTTGTTTGAACCCAGCAAGACTGAATAAGTAAACAATCAATATGGTGCCTTTCTCTTCTTTTTTCTATATAGTCACCAAATTAAGGTGTAAGGCCTCTCTGGGGAAACAAATGGCTCAGGCCAAAGCAGTAAGTTTAATCTTTTCTTAAACTGAATTCTTTACTGATACATTTTATATACAGATTAGAATCATACTCAACATTGGGGAATTTGTACCAGTATATGACTAATGGTTATAAAGTCATGGCAAATGGTCTCTCTCAAAGTGAAGCTTAAACCAAGAAAAGGGGAACTACAGGAAAAAATCAAATCCTCTCGCCAGGCGTGGTGGCTCACACCTGTAATCCCAGCACTCGGGAGGCAGAGACAGGAGGATTGCTGAGTTCAAGGCTTGCCTGGACTACATAGTGAGCTCAGAGCTAGCCTGAACTATAAAGCGAGACCTTGTCTCAAAAAAAAAAAAATCAAATCCTCTCTTATTGTTTTTACTTACAGATTTTACATATCAGAGATAAAGGCTAGGATGGAAATAAATTCATGGTCGTTCTAATATTCTTCAGGATTGTTTTCGTTTACCAACTAGAAAAAGTGAATAAATGTTATTCTTGGTATTACTTCTGTTGTTATAATTAGAAATTATATGTTTGAACCCTGGGGGTTTTGCTCAAGTTATTGAGCCAACCTTGGACACAAAAGGGCTTGAGTTGGATCACCAGTATAGAAAAAAAAAAAAAAAGAAATTATATGTTTGTTCAGATAATAAGGCGGAATTGACTTTTATTCAGTTAGTACAATTTTTATAAAGAACTCTAAAATATCAGTAGCTTAAAATAAATTTATTTGTAATCTAGATCCATTCAAATCAGAGGACTCTGGTCCACTGTATCACTCAAGAGTTCTACTCTTTTTGTTGTGGTTTCTCAATATGCTGTGCCAAATATTTTCTGGGAGTTGTGTATCCTTGCTAGAATTTCTAATTGAATTTGAAACTTGGACCAGAGAAAAAGTGAAGAATTGGCAACTTTATCTTTTTTTAATACTGTATATGATTACCTTTATTGTGTGGAGTAGATATATAATATCTAGGTACCTTCTATTTTTGTTCTTATCTACTCCCATTTCCCATCTCTCCAATTCAAGTCCTATTTAATGAAGATGAATTTCCTTGTTTCCTATTTTGTCTATCTTTTCTTGATCTATACAGATTATTTATACTTCAGGTTTCTCATTTAAGAGAAATTATGTGATATTTAATATCGCATGTCTGATTTATTTCACCTAACACTGCTCTCAAACTATATCCACTTTTATATAAATAACTCAAATTTATGCTTATTAATGGCAGAGTAGTACTACATAGTATATAAATGCAACATTTCTTTTACTTATTCCTCTACTGGTGAATATATATACTGCCCCCAAAATTTAGTTATTATGAGTTAAGCTGCTATAAACATGAATATGCATGTATCACTGTAGCATGATACTGTTAACTTTTTTGAGAAAACACCCAAAGGGTAATAATTAGATAAAATGGAATTTCCAGGATCTTGGGAAATTTCCACAGTTACTTTCACACCCGGTATTGTTGTACGTAGTTACAAGGATTGAATCAGGGATCTTTTGTTTGCTAGGCCGGCACCAGAACCACTGAGCTAAATCTCTGGCCTATAGTTTTTTTTTTTTTTAACATTTGTTGTGATTAATATATTTCTAAAACAAACACAATATTCGAGTTGTATATGTTAAGTACTGAAATTAAATCATTTTGGTGCATAAAAAGTGAAATAAGCTAAAGTAAAAAAGTTAAATACCCATAAATTATTTTCCTTTAAATCACCTTTTATAACAAATGCAGTCACTTTGATTCTGATAAAGTACAACCTAACAACTCATACAGAAATTTTTTTTAAATTGAATTCTTTATTGGTACAATTTATATACATCTCAAAATCACGTATAAAATTGGGGAATTTGTACCAGTATATGACATGCAGAAATTTTTTTAAAGAATTTATATGCTACCCTTCAAAAATAAAAGTTGCTATTTTTTCTCATTTTTTAAATTGAACTCTTTATTGGCACAATTTATATACATCTCAAAATCACATATAACATTGGGAAATTTGTACCAGTATATGCCACAAGTTAATTCTCATTTTTACCCATATCCCTACCCACTCCCCCCTCCTCCCCCCTTTATACATGCTCTTTTATTTTCTTTCTGTAACATATTTATGCCTTCCCCTCATCACATTCCCACACCAAGTTTCCTATAGAAATATTCCACTCTATAAAAGCTGTCCTACTTTCTAGAACATCATTTGCATCTACAGGCGTTCATGCCAAAGAGAAGATGCGGGAATTGTCTATTTGTGATCTACTGATTTCACTTATTAGTATATATCCTCCAGATGTCTCCATTTGCACCTAAATGGATCGATCTTGTCATTCTTTATGGCAGAGTAATACTCCATTTTGTAAAAAAAAAACCACATCTTCTTTATCCACTCTCCAGTTGATGGACATTTGGGTTGTTTCCAAGACTGAGCTATCACGAACTGAGCTGCTATGAACAAGGGTGTACATTTGTCTTTCCTATGTGAGTTTTTAAGTTCTTTTGGGTATATTCCTAGCAGGGGTATAGCAGGGTCAAATGGGACACATAGTCCTAGTTTTCTGAGAAATCTCCACACACATCTCCACAATGGTTGCACAAGTCTGCAATCCCACCAACAGTGGAGAA
>PVIC010029369.1:0-22580 GCA_004025085.1 Thryonomys swinderianus
AGTGCTGGGATGACAAGTGGGAACCACCATGCCAGGCATTGTGGTATGCGGTATTGATGGCTGGTGGGTGTGAGTCACCACGCCCAGCATTCTATGTGGTCACCGGGATAGAACTCAGGACCTTGCGCTTGCCAGGCAGGCGCCAGAACCACTGAGCTAAATCTCCGGCCCAATGACTAGTATATTTTGAAAAAATGATGAATGGAGACTGAATGAAGGAAAGAATAAAGGAGAATCTTACTGCAATTTTGCTTGTGGTTATTATTAAATCAGATACAATGTAGGAGAAGCCCTCAAATACAAAATCATATAACAAAAGCTAAGTCTAGGCAAACCAGACAAGCCCAATTTATGTATGCAATATGTAGTCTCTCTTTATTCAATAACACTACCAAGGGGCTCTATAGGATTGTATATAGAAAAGCCTATCATGAATCTCTAGGTTATTTAAAAGAAAGGATCTTTTCCATCTGACACCTAATGGTGGAAGAAATAACACAAAGTCAGCTTTTAAAAATTGTTTCTCCATTGTTCCCCATTATTAGGGTCTTTGATGTATCCCCCATTATGAGCTATCAAAGCAAGACAATATATCCAAGGTAGGGAACACCTCTAATGAAGTAGACATTAAAAGGTTATTCTCTCCCCCTGTTACTTTTGTCTTCTTTGCAAATGGTTTTAAAGGTCATTTTAAAAATAGCCCACAGGCCACAAAGGCCTCTAAATATTTAAATAACACAATGCAGTTTATTTTTATATAGTGTTCTAAATGCACATCACAAAATACAGAAATGTCAGTCAAAGGCTAAAGAGAATAGAAAGACACATTTGAAAACTAAACAGGAAAACAATGATTCAGAAGGAAGGAAGAAGTCTTTCACTACATGGTCTGTAAACTCCATACCAAGTGAAAAAGTGCTAGATAATTAGACCTGTGTGGAAGACAGCTCAAAATCAAGGCCTGGGAATTTACTGGAGGAAGACTGACCCTGAACTACTCCGAGGTTTCCAAACACTAGTCTCATAATGGTGTTGAAGAAATGAGCTGGAGGAACGCGTTCCTTCCCTTTTCTTGAGCACTTACTATGTTCAAGGGTCTGTGCCCACTACTTGCTGTGACACTTTATTCATTGACACATTATTCAATAAAACAGGTAAGATTTTATTTTTAGTATTTACAAAAAGAGAAATACAGACTCAGAAAGCTTCAATCAGTTCCTGAAGGCGAGAATAAGTGGAAAATGCAAACTGTCTAAGATCTGATTCCTCAACCTCTGTCTCTAGTTTGCTTCAAAGGATGAGAACCATACAACCACTAAGTAAAACATAGAACCACAATGGAATTTGAAAAATCTGAATTTGTTTCTGATTTTACTTATGGTGGAAAGTCTTTCTGAGCATAAATTTAAAGAAAAATTATTGGAAAAAAGGATTGAACTGTATTAAATTAAAAATTTCAGTAATTTAAGAACAGATGAAAAAGTCCACTGAGAAATTTGAAAGTATGCTACAAATATGACATGCAAAAGGCTTACTTAGAATAGCATTGATGTAATCCAAAGAGAAAAATACATCAAGAGAAAAGATTAGCTTGTGAAAGAAAAAATAAGCAAAGGAATCATAACATAATAACATAATAAGCATAAGAGAAAAATAGCCTTTTTCAGGACAAAGAAGTGTAATAAAAACCAAGAGTACACTTACTTTTCTCAGTGTAAGCAAAGGTAGGGGAAGGGAAATTATAAAACCCTTTGAGGTCAATACCCTTTGGTATTGTATAAAAAAATCTTGAAAATATTCATATTTTTTGGCTCAGTAATTCTGCTTTTAGGAATTTATCATTAAGGGCTGGGGCTATAGCTCAACAGTGCAGCAACTGCCTGGCAAGTATGAAGCCCTGGGTTTAATTCCTGGTACAAAACAAAAGCAGAAACAATCCCCTTAAAATGAAACTTTTTTTTTTTAAAAGAAATTTATCATTACGACATGGCCAGATATTCACGTAAATTATGAGCAACTATTTATATTGCAACATTACAATAGTCAAGAGAACTGGAAAAAAATATCCAATAACAGGAATCGGAACAGTTAAGATAACACTCACAGAATGGAGTAGTACAGAGCCCTTAAGTTTTTTTCCAAGGAAGATATTTGATGACACAGAAGACTCTTAAATAATAATTATCTGAAGTGCACACTTTAAAAGAGATGATATATTTCAAGGGTTATAAACTCCAAACTTTCCCAAGGATAAGAACCAATGCATGATGTGAAGTGACCAAGTTTAAAAAACTGTTATGTCCCTTATAAATGTATCTATATACACACACATCTACCAGCCTATGAGCACACAGTACTTACCAAAAATGGTCAGTGATTGTGGGATTATAAGTAATTTTTTATTGTCTTCATGCTTTTCCATTTCCCCTAAAATTTCCACATAAACCTCTTACACTTATAATCAGAAAAAAATCCCATGTTATGAGATGAGAGGATCCGTTTAGCCTGCATCTAGACATACTTGACACCAAGATACCATGAAGAGGCTCCTTCTAACTTACCCATGGAGCTGTCTCTGAGCAAGGGGACTTTCCTGCCTTGATTTCACAGTCCTGTCTCTTTGATCACTAATTGTGAAAACACACTGAAATACTCAAGCAGTGGTTTCCAGCCTTTACAGGCATCAGAAGTAGCTCAAAAGCTTTTAAAAATACTAACGTCTGCAAGCATGCTTGGCAACTGACTCGCCTGGGCTGAGATGCAGCCCGAACATCACACATTTTAAAAACCTCCTTGGCTAACTGTCATGTTAAGTTGTGGCTGAAAACTATTCTAACTTCAGCTGTGCTAAGCTCAGTGCATCCTTCGGAAAGATGGGAAGAGGTTCCTCTTTGTTCTGGAATAAAATGACTATATCTACTTCTAAGAATTATCAGGCATCTAATCTGATTAATCTCAATTATTTTTGAGATTCTCTAGCTATAATGCAGTCTTTCATTCAACGAGTACTCTTGGTTATAGGCCTTCATAGTGCATATTCTTTTCCTTTGTGGCCAAGTCTATAAAGACTAAGTCTTACAAGTCCAAAATTTGGTGTAACCAGTGAACTATAAGATACCTTAGAGTAAGGCCACCATCCAGCTTTACTTAGCATACATCCCTACACTTTACAGAGCAAATATGAACAAGCCCCACATCTCATCATAGTTAGGCTCTCTGAGCATGACATTCAGAATGCAGCATTTATGGAGTTGGGTACCTTCTGTGTGCAAAGTACTATATCACATAAATATGGTAGAGACAGGGGAATGCAAAGACATAAAGACAACACAAAGCCTAAGGAAGAAGTGGCACTGTAGAGGCAAAGACCCAACACCTAAGGTACATAGATACACATCCCAACATGTATGCACACAACATGCACACACAGACACCGATGATCCCACAGACCACCAGACACATACACAAATGCACACACACAGGCATACACGTTTGGAGATCCTTCAGGCATGCACACATGCACACAGTTGTGCACACACACATATGTAATGACACACCCACAGAGACCCACACAGGCTTTTGGTGGAGGATCCATCAATAGGCAGTGCAGTAGTTTTTCACAGAAGCCTTTATGGAAGAAATGTCATTTGAGGTCAACCTTGGAGATACTGGTTATAAGAAAGAGTGGAGAAAATGCATTACAGCCCAATGTACTGGTTTCCTATTGCTGTTGTAATGGATGACCATGAATTTAGTGGCCAAAAATGAAACATGCTTTTTTACCTCGTAGTTCTATAGATGGGCATTGATGCTTTCTCTGCTCTGGGCCTTACCAGGTAAAAATCAGGCATTATCTGGGCTGCATTCTTTCTGGAGGGTTGGGGATGAACCTATTTCTATATGCATTCAGATTACTGGCCATGCTCAGTTCCTTGTGGTTGCAGAACTGCAATTTCACTTTATCAGTTACTAGTCATCCAGTTTCTCTCTGACCTCCTCATAGTCTAATTCCTCCACCCTTAAGGCAGCAATGATGCACTGAGTCCTTTGGACACTTCACATCTCTTCATGACCCCTTCTCTTCAAGCTTTTCTGACTCCAGCCAGGGAAATTCTGTGCTCTAACAGGGTTCATGTGAGTAGTTAGGCTCAACCGGTGAACTGAAGAAAAACTGTTTAATCTTGACATCTGATACCTTAACTACAACTGCTAAGTGATTTTTGCTGTGCAACATAAAATAGTCACATGTTCTAGGGACCAGAGCACAGGAATACATGGGGGTCATTCTCTTCATCATGGTAAGGACTCTGCAGGACCGTCAGCATGATATGGCTGAGGCACAGATTTGGGGAGTCTGGGAAGGAGTATTAGACTCACAGAAACCAATCTGAATGTCAGGATTTCGCCTCACCTTCAAGGAGAAATAAAGACTTTTAAATACTGAGAAACATTTTTTTAAAAAAATATCACTTGTAATAGAAGTCTGATCACCCAATAGGAGGTTGAGTTCCTGTGATTTAGTTTTGGCTTCTAGGAATGAATCAAGGCCAGACTGAAGCTACTTATTTTTTGAATTATGGTTATCTTACTTTACACTGATTATTACCGGTAAATATTCTGTTATTTCCAATCTCTGGGGTAACCAAATTATATATATAACTTATGAAAATTATATACATTTCACATATAATCTCTCATACACAAACATACATGCTAACCATTATTTTATGTTCTTTTTATAATATTCTCTGACTTACTAAATACTATGTACATTTCCATTTTCATCTGTGGGAATAAATTTTTCTTAATATCAATTTACCACGATACAAAATTTGAGAGGCTAAGAAACTCTCATTTCTTACTAAATATCATGGCTCAGATTCAAAATATCCCTCATAGAGATTACTGTAAAAACATTTGGCTAGAAGAATAAGCTAAGTTCAATTTTACCAAGCTGAAATTCTGAGTACGAAAATATTGTGTTATAAAAACTAGAAATCTGCACTTAAATAGCACCCTGACATTAAGGTTTGGCCTTCCCAACCTGTACATATGAAGTCTATAAAAAGTAAGAAAACTATAAATCATCATCTTTAAGGAAATGCACATTGCAATTCTCATAAAATAAATTCAAGCTTTCTTAAGATTTTCTCTCCTGTGACTTAATATTTGCATGTGTAGTAATAATTTTCTTGTCAAGAACTTCAATTCTGATGTCAGACTGCTGGTTTAAATTCCAGTTTTACCATTTTCCAGTAGTATTCCTTTATTAAAACTACTGAGGTCTCGGTGATCTCCCTGCTACAAATGGGCCGATACTGAGATCCACCTCTGCAGGCTACTGTGAGGACCCAGTGTCTGTTGAGCACGTGAACAGGGTCCAAATAGTGCCTGGTCAGCGAATGTCAGCCATCAATGTGATGGTCATTTTTAGATACACAAAATGCTATTTTCTACAATTCATCTCCCCTTCCCGTTAAAAGAAAACAGGTTTTAATTTCATGGGGACAAAGCAGTTCCCAAACATACAGGCAAACCAAATAGTTTTCTTAGAAGGAAAGAGGTGGGGAGGATGAGGAAGCAATGGGCTGATGCTTACAGAATATGACATGGATTCCTTCAGCAAAAATAAATGTCTTCACTCCTGCCAAGAACTGTGCTCTGTAAGTGAGTAAAGGTGTTGGGAGAGAGAAGAGAGCTGGGTAAGGCCTGGAATACAGGAACGACATGATTAAACAAACTCACGGCACAGTGATGACGGGCACGGACGTTAATGCCATCAGTTATGGGAAGTGTTGAGCCCCGATCACAGTGCGTTAAAGTCCTACACAATGACAGCCTGTATGAGGGGGACAGCCTGCAAAACTAATAAAACTTACCTTTCACACTACTATTCCCCCCCCTCTTGCCCCATGCAGCTGTACAACTCAGGAAATAGCCTGCCTTGAAGCCATTTGGAGTGAAACGTAGTCTTGGCCTTTCTACTCTTAATCTGGAGAGTGGTATTAACACTAATTTCAAAAGAAAATGTATAGGAACTCCAGACTAAGTAGAGAAACTTAATTTTCAAGCATGTTATGACATATTTCCTGTCTCCTCCTGTGAACCCAAGACCCTGCAATGGTACTCTGAAATTTATTGTATTTACTGTATTTTGTACTTGTTTCTGTCTTTTTTTCTTTCCATAAAACTAAGTTCCACATAGAGGGACTAAACACACAAATGAAACAGTTCAAGTCCTTTAAAAGACTTATAAAGTCTTCTTTACACATTTTCTCATCTTAATCTACTTGGTTTTTATTTCATGACATCAGGGAAGCAGTGGTTTTAAAATTTCATTTCATTGGGAAACATGTGGTTTTTGAACCTTATTTTACTAAAACCCACAAAGTAAAAGCAAAGGGTAGAAAAGCCCCTTCTCCTGATTAAAATAATACATTGAGAATGTGAGAAAGCATCAAAAGCACTTAAAACAGTTGAGGAATTTGGAGGGAAGGAAGAAGAGAAGGTACAAAGTCATCCCCCCAACACTGAAAGAAAAGTAAAAATCCTACTGTACTTTTTGTATATTTTAAGCAAGTCTGGTTATATCATTTAGAATCTAATTCTGAGTCTTAGTTATATCTGTGCATTTGCTAATTAATATTCAAATTGTAAGATAGGCCTAGAATGTCATGTTGCTATTACATTTAGCTCTATGAAGTATAACTTAGGAGTAGTAAATTTTCCATATATTCTGCAAAGATACTCTTAGATATCAAAGTGCAGAGAATTCTCTGAAACGTAGTCATTTTACTTGCTTTCCATCAAAGCCTATTATCTTCTTCTTTTTTCTCTTTATTAATGTACAGCATTCAGGGCTGGGTCCCTTTTCCCTCAATATTCTTTCCAGATCCTTTGCCATGGTCATAGTCTTATTTATTCTTTATGTGAGTCTCAAGCCCAGCTTTTAACTTGGTATTAACTTTCCTTCTCTTAGTTATAATGGGGAAGAGAACATATAGACTGTATCCCTTTGAAGTTTCCATAGTGACTAACTACTGCAGAGGTATGTGAGAAGCACGTATTCCATTTGTGTTGCATTCCCATTTAAAGTGCATTTTAAAATTAAAGTTAAAAAAACCCAAAACACAGTAATCAGACTGAAAGAATAAAGAACATTGTAATCTGACTATATAACATTTTCTCATTCTTAATACAGCAATAAAATGTAAGAGAGTTGTTCTCTATGCTAATTTTAAAGTTGTCCAGTTAATGCATTATTTATATTCTGTGAACAGGTTAACCTCTTAACTATTTAGAATTTCTCCTCAGAAACATTCATGGACGGTGCAGGAAACAGTCAATCATTTATGTTTTATACAGGATATACAGTTTTGAGATGAGATCATTTAAAAACACAATTATAGCTTCAACACTATCTTAACTACATTGCGGTATGTTGTTTAGTCAGTTGTCCCTCCTATACAACTGAATTTTAATCATGTTATTTATGGAGGGTCCAAAGTACTCATGAAAGGCAAAGACACTTAGGCTTAATGTGCCAAATATTACATTCTTTAGCTGAATCTTTGGAAAACAGTGTCTACTCAGAACATTTACAGACCTAGGGTACCTTGAGTATGTATTTGAAAACATCACAAACATAAAAATATTTTTCCCACAGAATTTATTTCATTAAAGTATACTTGCAAAAACTGGTTTTAATACCTATTAAAGGAGGTATACCTTATACCTAATAACTATCAAAGGAGACCCCTCCTCTTGTATCAGGTCTCATTAAAACATGAGCTTCAGGGCTTAACTCTAATGAAAATGTGAAATTACATATACAAGTGGATGGTGCAAAAACAAGCTAAGTTTTTGGATATGGAATTTCTGACTTTAAATTTCATGATCCACAAAAGAATAAAACATGTTTGCTGCTAAAAACCACCGGCCATTTTTAGACAACTAAATCACCAGTGGTTACCCCAAAACTAAGTGCCATAATAATAGGATGTGCAAGCTAGAGATGTTGGAAATGAGGAATTGTGAATTTGTTTACTTTGGTCTTTTTTACCATGGCTATGAGAGTAACTGTTTTGACTTCCGACCTTGTTAACCACAATTGTTTTTAAGGAGATGGTTAGAGAAGAAAGAGGGGTACAAAGAATAGGAACAGGGACAAAGAAGAGGAAAGAGTAAAAAGTGGAACAAGTTAAGCAAGCTGACAGAAAAAGACTAACAATAAAAGTATTATTTATTTTTAAAGTTATAGTTCATATAAAACCTCCAAAACATTCTTTACCTGTTTTAAAATGGGTAACTTCTACTGGAAATAAGCTTTATTCAGAGCATTGCAGGAAAGCAATGAAAAAACTATTTAAAAACTTCTGCCTCTCATCCTGACTGAATGTTTTAATGGTACTACTAGCAGTTCTATAAAACAACCCAAAGTAAGTTTTAAAAAAATTATTTTAAAATAAAGTAAGTTTATGCTGATAACACAAAAGGTAAAGAATAAGCAGTGGCCTTGAAGGACTGCAGAGCTTTCTTGAATGGTTTTTTGGCTGCGAAAAAGAATGTTGCCACAAAAATCTGTTTTGCATCATCTAAATGCTTGAAAGAAGAACACATAATTTAGAAGGGGGGGAGGGACTGCCACTTAGCCATAAAGAGAAAGTCGTGTTAGAAATAGCTTCCCTGTGATATTTTGGTACGTTTCTGGGTTTTTTCAGCAAACGACGTAATTACGTGGTTTGAGAGGGCAGTATTTATCCACAGTACCATTTATACACTGCATACAAACAGAGGACTGGACTCCAGCAGTCTGATGAGCACATGGGTCTGTGGCCACATCCTGGACCTCAGTCTCCAAGGAAGCCCAGGTAGTTTTATCGCAAATAAGTAATCTTTAAGCCGGAGAATACTGATCTTGGATTCAACTCTGTTGATCCAAAATGCCCGACACTATTTCCACTGAATGCCGTAATTCAGCTATAGAATACTGTTATGTGTAGAAGATCAATATGTTAACTAGCTCCAGAGGAGGTGTGTGTGATGCAGCAATACAAAACAAAACACCACAAACTTTTGTTGTTTCTTTGTGTAACTTGATGCCACAAATAAAACTCTGTATCTTTTCCCATAGCTACCCTGCAAATTTTGGGATAGTTTCTGGGAAAGAGAAATAAAATGTGTGCCTATAATAGTCAAGTTTAGCAAATCATTGCATATGTGAGGGTGACTAAATGCTAACTAGACTGTACAGGAAAATCTTTCATGAAAATGACATTTTTTTTTCACTTATGAATGTTTAGATGTCGAGACCGGTGCAAAGAAAAGCAACAAACTGTAAGAGCTGTTCTGCGCCATGAAAGTACAAAATCATGTCTTAAATATTACACAACTGCATCCATTCAGCTGGCATCTTCTTAAGTGGCATGCCTGTCCAATCAGGCTGATGGCCAAAGAAAGCCCCACTGTAGCGATTCAGAACAGGAGGACCTCGCCCATTCTGTCTAGCACTGTCTGCGGCATTATTGACATAAGTTAAGAGATGTGAATTGGTGTTTTGTAGCATATGTTTTCTTCTGTGTGTGGCTCTTTCTAAAAACTGGACTGGTTCCTAGTACATGATACATTCTGCCTAAGTTGATCCATTCTTTAATAGACCTAGTCATGCAGTCCTTGTTATTGAAATAACCAGTGGTAAATGAAGATTCTATTTCATGATAGGTTTCTAGGCTCTTCTGACTTCGAGAATTTTATTTTCAAAATCATTAAATATCATTATAAGAATATCATGGTTACTTTAATTCAAAGCTACAAAATTATATGTACATTTCTATCTATATCTCTATATAAAAATAGATCATTAATACTTATCCAGACTTACTGCATAGAAGGCAATTATAGAAATTAAGCTTTTGTTTCGTCATCTGTTAATGGGGAAAGTAACTATACGTACACTGTATGTGTTGGTACAAAAGTTAAATAACAAATGATTATGTAGAGTCTAGGGTAGTACACGGCCCAATACAGATAACTGCCAACACGAGAAGCCCCAGTTGTTGTCGGTCCTTGAAGTGGGACAGACAACTAAAGCAGGAGTCCGGGCGGAGACAGTCAGTGCTTCTAAAGGTTCATGTCTATGCTTTCCAGACACAGTGGGGGTCACAAGTGAATGGTGCCTGTGGTTAGGTCAGTTCCCTTCTGGAAATGAGCCCAGGATATATTTTCTTGGGATACAGAGTCATGTTGATGTTTGGCCCTCTTTATCATTATCCTTCTCAGTGGAACCTTGATAAATGGTTTAACTTCACACATTCTTTTTTTTTTTTTTTTGCTGTACCGGGGAATTGAACTCCGACCCTTATGCATCCAAGGTAGGTGCAGTAACACTTGAGCTAAATCCCCAGCCCCAACTTCACACATTCTTAAGGAAAAAGGGAAAAAGTTCTGCATCCTAAGTTCTTGTTACTAATTTCTGTTACCCATTCTGATACCAAAGTTTATCTTCAATTACAGTGGCAGGCTATATGCCAAAATTTTCACACAAGTTGCCAAACCACCCATTACATTAAAACAACAGTAACAACAACAACAACAACAACAAGGAAAGCAGGGCAATTAAAACAGAACAGGTTAAGTTTGTAATACTTTGAACCTGTGCTAGCCTCTATGCTCCTCAAATGCACTGTAGACTCTCAATGAATAGGTTTTGCAAACTTTAGTGCATTTGCCTCTCCACCAGTTAGAGCTGAACTCTGACAGAGTATGTTTTCCATACAGAAGAGGACAAGAGCACATTATATGCAACGGCAAGATGACAAGGCGGCTCGGACTGGGTATTCTGAAAAAAAGCTGTTTTGGCAGTAGGAAAAGGACTAGCAATATGCACCAACATAACTCGTCTGTCACTTTAAGAGCTGAAATAGGAAAACCTGTACCATTTTTGTACTTTTGTTCATTCTTTTCAACTCATTCTAAGTTGCCCCCTGGGAGTTAGCCCTCCACCAAAAGTCTCTTTCAGTACACAACTAGCTCTCTCTATTAAGCGTGCCCACCCCTGCTCTGCTATAACACTGCTTCCTTTGTACTTGCCTGGTGAACTGACCAGCCATACAGCACAATGGCCACAATTACTAAATTACGCTGCCTGTCACTGCCTTTTGTATCACACCTCTAACAGGTGCCATTACCATGATAGGCAAATTGTAATAATCCATTCACAGCATCCATAGCCTTAATAATGTATTTTTTTATTTTACATAATCTGTGTGTGAATACCACAAGGCATCTGAATAGTTAGTAAATACACAGGACTGAAAGACTGAACGGCATGGAATGCAGCCACCAACAAAGGCACTTAGGACAACAGACCTGAATGCAGGCACATTCCTGATAAAGCGAAGATACACACAAATATATCCAGTGGAGAAATGGCCTCCAGGCTTGGGACAGAGTATAGGCAAAAGTGTTTTCTAAATCAAACTTAGGAACTAAGAGAGTGAAAAACAAGACATTGCCAAGCTGAAATGTTATCTGTGCTTAAAACTACATATGGCTTTTAGGTGAGCAAAGCCATATAAATCCTTTACTTTAATCAGCACCCAGGGCCATAAAGCCTACATGAGTGTGAAAGCAGGTGTTGAGTCAGGTGAACTCTCCTCTAGACCATGCTTGTCCTTTTATCACTCCCTTTTCTCTCTTTATCTCCATAAGATGCCACACACATATGGGGCCTGAAGCTTGCAATGATTTCAGCGCTCCATGAAGAGTGCAGGAAGCTGTTCCAGCACTGGACAGACACATCAGCAAAGGTTACTACCCTGCCTGAGCGTCCGTTGGGGTAAACTCAAGTGCATTCCTGACGGAGCACGAGATGGCCTTGTTTTTCTGGAGGTTGTCTCAGAAAAGGCACATTCAGTGGTGTCTTTCAAATTCTGATCTGTGCTGGGGTTTTTCAGGCAGTTGGCCTCACAGAGAGATTTGTAGGATGAGGTCAAAACTTTTGAGAAGTGATTAAAAACTTTTCAAAATAAATGCCACTATGTAAATTGGTATGGTGAGTCCTCAAAATACTAAACATAGAAATTCTATTTGATCCAGCTATACTTCTTCAGGATATCCTCTTAAAAAAGTTAAAAGCATCATTTGAGAGCGACACATGCATACCCATGTTTATAGCAGCACAACTCCCAGTAGCTAAATCATGGATGGCCTATGTGCCCATCAACAGATAAATGGATGAGGAAAATGTGGTTTATACTATATACACAATGGAGTACTAGTCAGCCATAAAGAAGAGTAAATTGGAGTAATTTTTAAGAAAATGGGTGGATCTCAACACCATAACATGTGAAATGAGTCCTAAAGTTAAATATCACTTGTTTTCCCTAAAATGAGAAACTTAAAACATAAAATAACTGAAAGAGTAAAATGGAAGAGACACATTAATAGTGAGGTAGACTTTGTAGAGATGGGGAGCAGATGTGAGGAAGGAGGAGAGAGGAGAGTGGTGGGGCAGAAGGAGGAAAAACGAATGACAGAGTATGTACATGTATCAACACCAAAGGGGAATGTGTTTGCCACGGGTCACAAAAATACTCCAATAAAGAAATTTAAAAAACATCAATTACATCTCAGATGGAATTACTAGTACAGATTAATTCAGAAAATCTGAAATCTAAATATGACCTTGGTGGGCCATAATAAACACAAGACAGTAAGAATTTCTAAGTTTCTCAAACCAAAGTTGTTTTTGGACTGAACCATTTAAAAACAGCTACTTTTAAAGAAAAGGCAGTCATGCCTTTGATGGCTTAAATGAAGCACAAGATTATGTGACCCTGAGAGGGCTTCACCATCAAGAGCACCAGGGATAGCCTTGTAATTCCCAAGCTTGTTCCTTGTAGGGTTGTTGGGATGAAAGGCATGTATTTGTTATACAAGAACATAAATTTGGGGGAGGGGAAAATAGACCGAATATTTGGGCCCACTAAATCTTATATTCTGAAACCTGACACCATAGTATGATGGCAATGGGAGCCGACATCTTGGAGAGGTAATCAGGCCATGCAAGCCATGTTTTCAGGGAGCAATTAGGCCTTTATGAGAGAAGACAAGAGAGAGCTTGCTTCTTCTGGCTCTCTTTGCCAAGTGAGGACACAGCAACAAGTCAGTGATCTGCGAACTTGTACCAGGATTCCACCATGCTGCCACTCTGACATTGGACTTCCCAGCCCTAGACATGTGAGAAATAAATTTCTGTTCCTTAAACCACCTCATCCATGGCATTTCCCTAAAGGAACCCAAATTGACTAAGGCAAAAATTAGTGGAAAAACTGGTAACCTGAGCAGATATTAATAACAAAACTATTAAAAAGGGATGAGAAACCACACAGCCTGGCATAATAGCTTGGGGGGAAGTAACAGTGGGCAAGTCTACCAGCCCTTGACATGTGAAAAGGTGGGGCAAGGAGTAGCTACCAGGACTCTGAAAGCAGGGCCCAGTAGTAGGCATTTGATCCAACACAAAGAGAGCCAAGGGAACTCCTGCCCCAGCTCACTCCGCTCCTTGTGTGCACTGTGCCAAATGAGCTGAGACCCAGGCCAGGTTTTCCTAAGAACTGAGATTCATGCCTGGTGTGGTTACATACTGTGTAAATACTAAGGAGCCTGGGATTCGGATCCATATTTACCTATGGGCTGAACATCCATAAGGAGAAAATCTATAATCCAAAATGCTCCCAAATCCAAAAGTTTTTCAGCATGGAAATGAGGATGCAAGTGAAAAACTTCATACCTCTTTTCATGTGACAGGTCACAAGCACACCAAAAGCATCACAGAAAATTATTTTCAGGACATATATATATAAGGTGTCTATGAAACAAGTGAATTTCATATTTAGACTTGGTATCTATCCTTCAACTTTCTCATGTATACACAAATACCCCAAATCTGAAAATATACAAAGTCCAAAGTACTTTTGGTCTCAAGCATCTTGAATAAAAGGTATTTAACATATGTACCTAACCAGACTATATACTGCATTCTTAAGATATGTACACTTATAGTTCCAGTAGATAGATTTTCTATTTTCAAAATCTCTTCAAATTCTCAAAATTTCCATCTGCAAATGGATTCCACATTCTGTCATTTCCCTCTCAGTTTCCTCTGCAACCTGTGAAATGTCCATCACTGACCCTTCCCCCATCCCCAGATGTGGCCTTCCATTGCCTCCCAGAGTTAGCCATTTCACCTACACACTTTGGATCATCCTGCAGTCACTTCTCTGTTCTCCTGTTGTGCCTCCTCCTCCACCAAGTCCCAACAGGCACAACTTTCCCACTGCTTGCTTTCCTGGCTCCTACTCCTGGTCTGCTGAGCCATCCTGGGAACACCATGAACTATATTGTCGAGGCCTCCATGGCTCTTTGCGCTGTTTCAGCAATTTCTGATCCACCAAGATTCATTGCCTGCCCTTTTTATTTTGAGATAGAGTTTCATCAAATTGCCCATATTGACCCTGAACTTGCAAGATACTTCTGCCTCAGGCCCCTGAGCCACCAGAACCAGCCGGAAGCACTTCCAACTCAATCATCAATGTTGCTTGAGCTCTGGAGAGCACTGGGACAGAACGTGTCTTGCACACTGCTCATGCCCATTGTTTAGCTTCCATATCAGTACTTTCTGGATGGCACCAGAATGTGAGCTTATGAAGCAACAATCCTCGATAAAATTCATATTCTTGGGGCCGGAGGGTTAGCTCAGTGGTTCCGGCGCCTGCCTCGCAAGCACAAGGTTCTGAGTTCCATCCCCGGTAACCACATATAACGCTGGGCATGGAGACACGCCCACCAACAATCAACACCGCATATCACAGTGCCGGGTGTGGTGGCTCACGCCTGTAATCCCAGCACTCGGCAGGCAGAAACAGGAGGATTGCTGAGTTCGCGGCAGCTTGCCTGGGCACCATAGTGAGCTCAGGGCCAGCCTGAACTACAAAGCGAGACCCTGCCTCAAAAGAAAAAAAAAATTCATATCCTTTTCTCTAAAAATCCTTAAGGGGTTTGTTGACAGAAATGTTGACGTTATAATTTTTCACTCATGTCACAAGGAATAACACCGAGGTCGCTTATATGCTGACATGGCAAGGGCATCACCACAGCTGCCTGGCCAACAGTTTGTAAGATACCATTCATTGAAACCACCCTAACTTCAGAAATGTTGAACTATGAAGTTCACAAGTATGAAGTTCACATGTATGAACTATGAAGTTCACAAGTATGAAATGGTTCACAGTTGTAAGTTACAACTTAAACCCCCAATGCAGGAATTCACTTTAATAGATATTTAAAAACCTATCCACTGAGTCAGATTCAATGCTTCACAGACATAATTTAGAATGGGGCTATGCTTTGAAATAGTGTAGTAATTGAAAATAGATCCAAACTATAACACTATAAGTACTGCTCACATTGGTAAAAAGTTGAGAAACTGCACCCAAGAGGCTGAAGTCTGGAGTACCTATGTGTAAAAGTCAGCACTTCAAGAAAGACTGCAACTATGCATCCAGCCATCGCCTCAGCCCCACACATCAGCCTCCAAACTCCTGCTTCTCGGTGATAGTATTCGGGCTCTTGGTTGTGTCTTTCTCCCCCAACTATCCCTCCTCAGGAGCTTCCCTCATAGTGAACAGCTCCATCTTCACTCATCCCATCCCTCTCTGCACTCCACACCCTACCCGCGGAGGCTGACAGCTAAGCTGCTGGGTCTGGATTCTTCCACAGAAGATGGATCCAGGAGACATTACTCTGGAGAATCCAGACCCAGGATCCATCTTCTTTCCTTTGTTCCTTCCTTCCTGCCTTCATTCAAGCCCCAGCTTTTGCTTTGATGAGCTGTAGCCATAGACCGAGAGGCTTTTCTTAGGAATCTTTCTCCTCTGAACTGTCTGCTGGTCACACTCATCTCCTTAAAACACAATCATCATCAAGTCACTTCTTTAACTCAAAAAAGACTCAATAAAATAATAAAGGTACTTTACATTTGCATACCATCTATGGACTTTTTTTTCCAGCAAGTCTATGATAAAGAATAGGGATTATTAACCTTGTTTGAAAGAATCAGAAACAATGAGAAAATGACTTGCTGATAATCAGTCCAGTCCGGTGACCTAATGGTCTTTTCCTATACTCAGTCTTCCTGTAATTCTTCTTGGTTATGTAACAATGCACATATGACTCTATGCCTAATTTAAAAACACAATTTTATTGAATTATAACTCAAATATGTCTTTTTTTCAATACCGCTATCTAGTTAGTGTTTGTTAAACACAGGTTTCACTTTCTCACCCCACCATTTGCACACTTGCAATCTGAAGCTAGTCAAACCAATGCTCCATTCACTGTGCATGTGCTCAGTGCTGTCTCCGAGGGATAGCCTCCTCCAGGGCTCCTCCGTCTTTGAGGCCCATTCCAAATACAATCTTCTTCTTAAGTCCCAGATGTATTTTTCCAAACCTCTATCATTTTTAACATCAAGATTGTTCATTTGACTGCTGGTGGTACACAAAACCACTTTTAGTTAGCATTTATACAATTAATTATATATCTAGGTAGTAGGGAAAGTTTGACTGGCCCATCTAATTATGGTCTCTCAGAGGACAAAGATGCATAAGTTTAAAAGGCAGCCAATTTAAAGTTGATTGGCAAAAAAATATTGCTATGCATAGAATGTCTATATCCTCCCAAAGTGCATAAGTTAAAGCCCTCACTATCAATGGAATAGGGCTCCAAGACCGGGCCTTTAAGAATAATCCGGTTCACATGAAATCCTGAGGGTGAGGACTTAGGAATTGAGACCAAAACTTTCCCCACTGTCCGAGGAAAAAATAGAGGTTATCTCCCTACAGTGAACACAGTGAATCCTCACTGAGAACCAAATCTGTTGGCACCTTGATCTCGGACTCTCAAGCTCCTGAACTATGAAGAACAAATGCTTGTTGATTAAGCCACCTCATCTATGATATTTTGACGCAGAAGCCCAAGCCGACAAGGGATGTACTATGTAAATAAGATTACACTGACACAAAGATAAAGTGAAAACTGTGACTGCACCTCAGAAATTATGGAAATTTAGAAAATATAACTTTGTAGCATTTGCACATTATCTCTGAGCAAAGTCCTTTGTATGCATGTTTTGTTTCTGTTAAAATATGTAAGCTGGAAGTTAGAGCTAAAACTTACTAGCCGGGCATGGTGGCTCACGCCTGTAATCCCAGCACTCGGGAGGCAGAGACAGAAGGATTGCTGAGTTCGAGGCTTGCCTGTACTACATAGTGAGCTCAGAGCCAGCCTGAACTACAAAGCGAGACCCTGTCTCAAAAAAAAAAAAAAAACTTATCTGTGCATCCTTAACACAAACTGGATTGTGACCTTGTAGGTAGAGTACAAAACCAATATGGAAATCAAAACTGGAATTTCTTTAAAAAAAAAAGATTAGAGATCATTAATACACATGATCCATAGTTAGAAAGGGCAATACTGTTTTCTGAAATATTCATTTCAGGGATGTGTGTGTGTGTGTGTTGTGTATAATATGAGCCATGAAATACATTCCTTATTAGAGGTTGTTAAAAATAAATTTCAAAGGGCCAGAGATTTAGCTCAGTGGTTCCAGCGCCTGCTTTGCAAGCGCAAGGTCCTGAGTTCGATCCCCAACAACCACATACAATGCTGGGCACGGAGACTCATGCCCACCAGCAATCAACACCACATACCACAGTGCCGGGCGTGGTGGCTCATGCCTGTAATCCCAGCACTCAGGAGGCAGAGGCAGGAGGATTGCTGAGTTCCGGACTTGCCTGGGCTACACAGTGAGCTCAGGGCCAGCCTGAACTACAAAGCGAGACCCTGTCTCAAACAAACAAACAAACAAATAAATAAATAAATTTCAAAAATGCTGCCCTGACATGAACTAAGATATAGGATGAACAAATAATTCTTCTAGGTACCAGGAAATATCTTATTTTTAATCTTATTCTAATTATGAAATAATATTTTAATAAAGCTTTTACCACCATAGATGATAAGGGATAGTACATTACAATCAATATTCCACTACCACAGCCTGATAAATACTCTTGACAATTTAATATTTACACCATGAATATATTTTAAATGTAGCTTCAACTTGCATTGTGAAATTTTTAAAACAATTTATTTAGATTCCATGTTTATATTTTGAGAATGACAGCATTGAGGGCAATTATATATGGGTGTCACATGCACATTGGAACAGCACATAGTACCTACTAGGAATTCAGAAATGATCTGATCATTAAATACACGCTAAAACAGCATGTATTCAGAATATAACTAGGCCTGGCCCTTTGTGAAGAGGCAGGGTAGGAATAGGCAAAAGATACACAGAGCAAACAGGAAAATCCACAAGGAAATGATAAAGGTCTACCTTTAATCACATAATAAATGTGAAATTGTGAATTAATTTTCTTTCAGAACTTATCATCTAAAATAATGTAATCTTATGAGAATTGACCTGTGTCACATATTGGTACAAATTCCCTAATGTTGTGTGTGTGATTGTGAGCTGTGTATGTAATGTAACAATAAAGTTTACTGAATAATGATAAAAAAAGAAAAAAGTATTTTAGGCATTTGGGCACATAGGACCATTTAGTGTAACTAATTTTTATTAAATTTAATTTCTGGGTAATATTATATATTTTAAATTCATATATATGTATATATACTGTAAACGCATGATTTTGCTTTAGCTTTCATTTGACTTGTATGAATGTAAACTTTGTATTGAATCTATAAAGTACAATTACTGGAAAAGCCAACCCAGACACAAAAAAAGTATCTTGAAATACTCTGTTCAACATAAGTAATATTTTTTCAGGAAGAAGGCTTCCCTCATTTAGTTTTATTTTAGTCTTGTAAGTACATAATTAATGAAAATAACTTACTGAAAACTGTACAGTATTTAATAGTACTTACTCCAGAATCTAAAAGTAATTTTCATAAATCAAACAACTTATACAGATGTTTCAAGGAAACAGAATAGAAAAGAAATTTGACAATGGGAAAAAAATAAATAAAATAAAAATGTGATCTTCATATTAAGTAAACAATCTAAGTGTTAAAATTAGAAGCCTATCAAGCAAAAATGACTTAGATGGCTCCGTGTTAAAATTAGAAGCCTATCAAGCAAAAATGACTTAGATGGCTCCAATGCTGCCTAGAAAATAAAGCAATGGAATGATTTAATGAATGTTCCCTCATAAATAAGAACAACAAAAAACATGGTGCCATCCTCCAAGTTACATATTAAACATTATGTAATTCCACAAATAAAGGGTAATTTAGTTCTATAATTACTTAATCAGTAACTAATTTAAACAAAGGCAGAATGAATTCAATTGGACTGTGAAAGAAAGTCAGCAGGTTTCCCTGTGGGGACCCAGGGCAGGGACTGAAAGGGACCAAACATTCCTGAAGACACGTGATGGATTTGAGCAAACACACTGAAGGAAGCAGAAACTGCAGTACCTCTGGCCATTATCAAATTCCACCCCAGCAAAGACAGGATGAACATCGTGCCACTCAAATATACCTGTAGAAAATCCTGATTTATACATTTGTGAATACACTTTGTACATTACAAACATGATAAAGAAAAGATCTATAAATTAGCACTGTCTATCAATAAATAAAACACTGAAAAAGAGCTATAGAAATACAACCTAACTTTCATCAGTTTGCAGTGCCAGGGAAAAGACATCATTAGATGAGAGAAAGCAAAAGGATTTTTTGGCTGTGAAATCTCAAGGGAGAAATCAATCATTCATTTTACAGATATTTATTTAGTGCCTACTATTAGCACCAAAGAGAGATACAGTGGTGAACAAACCATACAAGGTCCCTGTGGTCATGGAAATTGCATGTTAGTGAAGCAAAGTGAAACAGTTATTTGCTAGTTCCTGGTTGTGTAAACAGGGGCAAGTTTCTTCACACATCAGGCCTTCATTATTTTACCTAATAAGATGAAGTTAAGAGAAATCACTTCAAAAAGAAGATGAAGATCAGAGGATTCAATAGTGGTGACCACCATTCAAAATGGAATTAAAACAATGCAGCAATAGAGTCTAATAGCAGCCAAGTCAAACTAATCCAGTATTTCCCTCTGGCTATTTAGGAACTCATAATTAGATCAGGACATTGAAGCCTTCTACCGATGCAGCTCTCTGCTTTGCCTCTTAGATTTTATGTTTTCCCTAGTGCCTCATATCACACTTGTCACTATATCGATCTCATTTATCACTTAATAATAGAAGCTTTAAACAATAACCATCCAAGCAAAATCTTATTGAGTTAATATTGTGGATGAGAAAAACAAGGCACTGAGAAAGGTTGTTACACGTCTCATGATAAAGAAAGGTAGGACAGAAGCCAGGACTATTGGATTTCAAAACCCATGAACGCTGGTGGAATGAGGAATGAATAAGTATGGTTGCTATGGCTTGACAGTAGCGGCTACCAAGCGACGGTCTGTAGACTGAATTTAAAAAATAAGAATAATTGTGTGTTTCCTAAAACTAAGTATATTTGCATAGAAGGACAATCCCTTATTCTGAGACCAGGATGCTCCACGTGTGGGAATCCATATATTCTTATACAGTGACTGAGTCGGCAGGTGTCACCTGTCTCCCTGTCCTCTCCATCTGCTTGTTGGAAATAATAAGCAGCTAGAGGGCCTGTGCCATTCATGCCTCACACTGATTTGATTGGCTGGTTTTTTTTTTCAAACTTCTCCTTTTCCTTCTCCTTTGTTTTTGGTGGTGCCAAGAATTAAATTTAGGGTTTCACATGTGCTTACACTGCTCTACCACTGGGCTACACCCCAGTCCCTGTATTTGTTTCTTAAATTCAAGTATCTAGAATCAATGATTTAGTTTATACAACTAGTACTATAACTTAAGTAATCCAGAAAAAAAGGAATCAAAACTATAAAATTCACCATGAAGCTGTGGAAATGTGTAAGAATGATCAGTTACTTTCAGAAAAACAATCTATTATGTTAAAAATTTACTTTTCAAGCCGGGCTTGGTGGCTCACACCTGTAATCCCAGCACTCGGGAGGCAGAGACAGGAGGATTGCTGAGTTCGAAGCTTGCCTGGGCTCCATAGTGAACTCAGGGCCAGCCTGAACTACAAAGTGAGACCCTGTCTCAAAAAAAAAAAAAATTTTACTTTTCAACACTCTAAAGCTTCTGGGGAAACATTGTTAAAGTGTTCCTCTCAGATACCAATGGTATTAAGTTGGTATTTATCCATTTTAAAGTGACAGAAGTCCATCTCAAATGAACTGAAGAAAACAAAAGATTTTACACTTTGTTGGAATAAAAACCACTGAATAACTTCTTCAGGTAGTATGACAGAACTGTTGTTTTAAAGGGTCCTTCCCCAAAAAAGATCTTGGATACACTTTTTCATTTTAATGCATTATTGACCTTCCTAGAAAATATGAGGCTCTCTAGAATAAACAGAAGAAATTACAGGATGAGTAATTTTCCTAAAGTCACATGGGTAGTAAATGGTAGAGTTGGTAATACAGTTTCACCTCTTCAATGTCATAAATCTTTTACTCTGCTATTACACTGGTTAAGTTGGACAGGAAGTAGATATCTAAATCTCTCTTTTGATCTACTATTATCTTTTGATTTCTTGGAGACTACACATTTTCATGAAAAATGTACAAAGGTCATTGTCTTTTTTTTTCTTTTTGGTACCAGGGATCAAACTCAGGATGTTGTGCTTGTAAGGCAGGTGCAGTGCCACTGAGCTAAACCCTCAGCCCTCACTGTCTTTTTATGTGTAATAACAATGCTTTGTGGACAATCTTAGATATATTCCCATTAAACAAGTCCTCTGTCATCAGCAGGAGCTGCAGAATGAGTGTAGGATATGGGCAGAAACAGGAAGAAGGAGGATTTTCAAGTTATACACAAGAATATGCATATGTGTACTAAGCACTGAGAACCACCAACACAATTCATTCCAGGGAACATGAGCTTACTTACTAAACAATAGCTCTGATCACACCTACCACAATTTAAACAGCAAATATTTTTAGTTAGGTGCATGATCCCTCAAGATAGACAATTCACACCACTTGTTACCTTACTTGTATGGATTTTGAGGCAGTTGGGTCTGTTTTTCCTGAAATAAATTTAACGCACCACTGCTGTTAGTATTCATTTACCAGGTAGTGGGTGAATTGAGTGTTTCAAGAAAGAGAACTGAGGGCCGGAGGGTTAGCTCAGTGGTTCCAGCGCCTGCCTCGCAAGCGCAAGGTCCTGAGTTTGATCCTGGTAACCACATATAATGCTGGGCGTGGAGACATGCCCACCAACAATCAACACCGCATACCACAATGCCAGACGTGGTGGCTCATGCCTGTAATCCCAGCACTCGGGAGGCAGAGACAGGAGGATTGCTGAGTTTGCAGCGGCTTGCCTGGGCACCATAGTGAGCTCAGGGCCAGCCTGAACTACAAAAGCGAG
>PVIC010029370.1:0-22608 GCA_004025085.1 Thryonomys swinderianus
AGCACACCATGTAGCCCAGGCAAGCCTCGAACTCAGCAATCCTCCTGCCTCTGCCTCCCGAGTGCTGGGATTACAGGCATGAGCCATCACATCCTCCACTGTGGTATGTGGTACTAATTGCTGGTGGGCATGAGCCACCACACCCAGTGTTGTTCATGGTTACCTAGGATTGACCCAGGGAATTTGCAGTTGCTAGGCAGGTGCAGGAACCACTGAACTAATCGCTGGCTCTCTCTTTCTTCTAAAGAAAGGGGAGTTAAACAGAAGTCACTAATATATGGCTCTACATGGTCAGATATTGTGTTAATCATTTATTTTAAGTTATTCTTGTTCTTATCTCTGGGGGATATATCAGCATACTCAAGCTGTCTCATCTAGAATTGATGATGACATGACTAGAAAAAGTAGAACAGATATTTAAAATAAAATTTGTAATTTCGTAGGAATATGTCACACTAGCTAAGACAGAACTGAGGCGGCCTGGAATTCAGTAAAGCTGAGAGGTGAGGAATGAGAGGAAACGTTACATTGCTTGGTTTCTGCTAGTGTGGATGTCGAGTGACCCCCTAAAGACTGTACATTAAAGGCTTGATCCCAGGAAGGCGTTGGGGACTTCCGGGTGGTGTCTCTGGGGAGAGGTCTTTCACTCACTGGAAGTGTGACTTTGGAAAATAGTGGTCATCAGAGAGTGGCTTTAAAAGCCAGAACTTGCTGTCTGTAGTTTTCTCTGTGCCTTGCTTGTGATTTTAATCATTCACTGGCTCCTGACACGTTTGTGCCATGGTCATCACCATGTCCCATGGGATGACGCTGTCAGGAACAGCTCTTATCATGCCTGTGATGCCTTTTAAATATTGAGCCCCCAGAAACTGGAGGCCTTCTCTTCCTAAGTAAACTTCTCAGGTACTTACTCCACCTGACTAGCCCAGTCCCTTTCTTCAGTGATGTGGTCTGTGTGGGGTCAAGAGCAGAGCAGCTCTGTCCCTGTGGACACTGCACATTTAGCAAGTAGGATGTTTGGTTTGTGAACCTGAATGATCAAGACTTCATGGAGGTTCACTGAACTATTCACTGTTATGAGATCAGAAACATAAAAGTGTCACATTTGTTGTATTTATGTTTATAAAGATTTGTGTGGAGATAATCTACTGTGTCTTTAAACATTGTTATTGAGAATAAACCTCTCTCCCAGATATAGATATGCATTTTTATTGTAGCAGCATTTCTAAAATCTCTGATGATCAATTATCTGTCTTCTTAAATTAAAAAAGAAAGCGATCACTTTTGTCCCTCTGTTGAAGTTGTCCTTGATCACCAAGCTCCTGCCTCACAGAGGGTGACTTCCTATCATTGGCCGTCTGCCATTTCAGTAACCATGGCTCCTCCACTTAACACTGTAGTGTGGTGAACTCCATTTGTGTCTGACTTATAAGAGCATTGACATTGTTTTGGTTTTTTTTTTTAATCAAGTTTTTGACTTTCCACAATGATAATACTCAGCAGTGGCAGGGTGACTCTCAGGTAGCACTGACTGCTACTTCAGACAAGGAGATGAGAAGCAGTCACCCTCTTAACATTGCAATGAGAAGTCAAAATGAGTAGCCCTTGCTGCTCCAATTATTTCCTTTATTTCAAGAGAAGAAAGAAGAAGGTTATCTGTAGGGAGCAGGGGAAGGGGATATAACTAGAACCTCTTTTAAGTTCTAGTCTCCTTTGAGCCCAACAGTACAAGACAAATTAATCAATAAATAGAAACGAGATTTAGAGAAGAAGCTGAGCTTGGGCCTGATCCATACTACTCTGTGTAGCAAAGATGGCAAGCCCGGAGCTCGACACCCTTTTATTATGTATATCTTGAGTAACAAAAGACAGTGCAGGACAGACATCAGCAGTAGTCCTTGAGGAATTCTGTAGATGAAGATCCTGGTGTGTTTCTGCCCTGAAGCATCAGAGCGTATGGGGGTCTTTGTTGTTACCAGAGGTGAAGATAAGCACCAAGTCATATCCAGATATGTCTTAGCTGGTCTGAAGGTAGGAAAGCTTGGCTCGGTCATATTCCCAATTGTGCAATAGGTTTGCTCCTAACACTTATCCACAATTACTTAGTGCTATAAGGTTGAAAGTCCATCTAACTATCAATTGCCATTTTGTGAGATTAAAGAAATTAAAGCATGTGGAAAATGGCATGTGGTTTAGGGCACTAATGAGGATCCTTTTAGAGATAAGTGTCCAAACTCTAACCCCAAACCCACCTATTTATTGCAATGTGCCAAAATTGCAACTAAACCTGAATACTGAGGTTTTAGTTTAGAAAATAAATTCATAGTTTAACGTCTTTTGACTTGAAAAACAAAGAACACATATACTGCAACTTCTCCACCATTGGACTAGGTACTATCTCTATACCAACAGTATGAATCTACATTAATCTTTCTTATACAAATTTTACCCTTATTATTTAGCATGTTCGCTTGGAATACCATATATTTTTATCTTTGGTGCCTATTTGGTTCCTAGAGGGTGTTTGCGAAATCTATTTTCAAATCATATGAACATGCCAAAGTGCAATATCCAAATTAGAATACCTTCATCTATCACAAGTTGTAAACTCCAACATTCTTTTTACACATAGAAATTTCCCACTTACCTTTATCCGACATATTTTTAGAGAATTAGCAAAATAGCAACTTTAAAATGAAAACATAAAAAAGTCATTTTCTTCTCAAGCCATGTCAATTTTCTATTACTGTGTTAATGGGGTCACCCCCAAACATAGTTAAAAGCATCCATTTCCACACGATTCTCTCTCAGGTTAGTCTCAGTGATGTAGCTCTCCTGAGCTGCAGTGAGGAGAAGGCAGAGCTGAGGGCGGCTGCTACTGGACAACTTTGGCTGCATGCCCGGGGCACCAGAGAGAGAGGCTGGGAGCAGCAGCTGTGACTCTTCATATAAGTCCAGCAGAGTCCTGCAGAGAAAAAGCAAATCCGCAAGGCCTCATGGGGTTTTGCTCCAAAATCAGAAGCTTCCTTTCTGCCTCCTTGTAATGACCAACTCAGCTCATATTCAAAGGAGTAAAGAAACATGTTTCATGTCCTCATGCAGGAAATTTCAGTCATGTGCGCCAATTTTCAATCTGTCACATTTAGTAGCAACGTTGTGTTAAATGGGATAAGAATTTCAGTTGAATATCAATAAAGATATTTAGGAAAACTGTATTTGTTTTCCCCAAAATAATTTAATATGAGTTTACTGCTGAAGGTTAAATCTCAAACACAAACCATAATTATTCATAGTGTAATTGACTTATAGAGTGCCCTGATCAAGTCCTCAATATATCAGTGTCAGAATAAATAGGCAGTGTTTCCCATTAAAACTTTAAGCTGAACATAACTGTTTTTCTTTCAACATATTTAAATGTAATGATGAAAAACTATTGATATAGGTAATTTATTTTAGAATTCATGGAAGTGATAAACTGAAATTTAAAAATGTGATATATGAATATATCTTTGAATAAAAACAGAATATAGAGTAGTACTATTTTGGATAGACTTGGCAAATTTGTTTTATATTTTCATTCCATTTGTCTTGAATAGGAATCTTTGAAACAATTTATTAAAGTCTAGAAATTATATATTTAAATTATAAACATGTTTTATGAGTATTAAAAATATCTTTAAGTGTCTGGATGGAGTTTAAAGCTTAAAAAAAAAATATCCAGAAGATAAATATGTCTATTTGAATTAAACTTTCACCACGTTTGACAAAATTTTGTAAAAAATCATGCATCAAAGGAAATGTAAATGAAACCATATGTGACCCTTTGTCATTAATAGATACCAGAAACTTTTGAATTACTTGTAAGCAGAGAATAAACCACAGATTTCAACAGAGACATAGTTGAAAGTGTTGTCTGCTGATATAAGCCTGTGGATTCAGAGAAGATGAGACATATAGCTACTTCATGTCAAAGTGGAGACAGCAGTGAAGGACTTAAACAGATCTCAGACAAAAATCACCCACAGAGAGAGAATGTCATGTTCTAAGAATTCAAAACTAAGACCAAGTACATCATACCAGCTATCAAAATATTTCATGTTGTTAAACTAAAGCCCGTTTATTTTTTTATTTTTATTAGTACATATTTTCAATACATAATGATGACATTCACTGTTGAGAATTGGTACATATACATAACACATTTCAAATCTTTCAAATTTGTATTTGATAAACAGATGAAAAATCTTTAGAATACTTTAATTGAACATTTATATTTCATTGCTTGGTCTTGTTTGCTCATTTTCTTGACCAATTTTTAAGTGTAGAAGCCTCACTGTCCTATTCAATTAGCAAGATCTACATTTTATGGGTAAGTAAACGGATTTCACATTTATTGCAAAGATTTTAAAAAGTTAAGTCTGTTTAACATTGATTGTTAATCTGTCCCATGTTTGTATGAATGGATAAAGAAAGTGTAGTAGAACTTATTTCAAACTAAAATATAAAAAGCAAAGGTCTGGCTTTGTAACTCACTGATAGAATGTTTGCCTAACAAGCAGACAGCCCTGGGTTGTGAATTGAAGAAGGAGGAGAAAGAAAAGGAGGAGAAGGAGGAGAGGAAGAAGAAAAGAAGGCAAAGGCATGCAGTACAGAAAGAGGGTAATATTCTTCAGCTTTGAAAAAGAAGGAAGTCCGAGTATGGGCAGCAGAAGAGGTGAACCTGGAAAGCATTATGCTCAATGAAATAAGCCAGGAAGAGAAAAACCAGTACTGCATGATGTCACTCATGGAATTTTAAAAAAACAAAATCATAAAACCAAAGAGTAGATTGGTGATATTTAAGGCTAGAAGACAGGGAAGGGGTAATGTGGTCAAAGGAGCCAAAATTTCAGTTAGATAGGCATGATGTATTCTTATTTGAATCTTTATTGGTATATTTTGTATATTGTGTATATTTTATATACACAGGCATGATGTTTTCTTAAAAACCACTGAGAAGATAGTTTTCAAGTGTTCTTACTGCAAAAAAGATGGTATATAAAGCAGTATGTTAATAGGCTCAATTTACCATTCTACAATGTCTACAAAAAAAAGTGGTGGGAAAGTTTTGAAAAATATTTTTAAGCAACTCAAAACATTGCTAGTTCTGATAAAGAATGAAATGAGACAATTATAGCAAAAAGATTCCAAAATCACAAAAAGAAAACAATGAAATGTATGTGGAGATTATATCACTCAGGCAGAATTAATTTTATAAAACTTGGTTAGTATAAATTCACCATCATGAGAAAAACTAATTATTTCATTTAAATAGTGAAAAGGCCTGTAGAAAAATTTAACACTAATTTTTATTAAAATGTCTTCAAGTGCTCACTTTGGCAGCACATATACTAAACAGTCTTCAAGAGATAGACATAGGCAAGGATTTTCTGAAATAAACCCCAGTTGTACAATAAATCATGTCAAGGATCAAAGATTAGGACAATAACAAATTAAAAAGCTTTGTTTGACAACAGAAACAACTGAGAGAGGGAAGACTGGATAAAAAATATCCCAGCTATTCCTTGGGCAGAGGACTAATATTTAGAATGTGTAAGGAAGTGAAAATATCAAACTACTCAAAATAAAAGATCCAATAAAAATGGGTAACTAAATTAAACACTTCTCAGAAAGCAGAAGTACTTTCTCAGAAAGAAGTACAAATAATCAGTAAATACATGAAGATGGTTCAACATTTCTGGTCATTAAAAAAGCATAAATTAAACCAACAACGGGAATGTGCCTT
Source organism: Thryonomys swinderianus (assembly GCA_004025085.1). Taxonomy (NCBI): domain Eukaryota; kingdom Metazoa; phylum Chordata; class Mammalia; order Rodentia; family Thryonomyidae; genus Thryonomys; species Thryonomys swinderianus. The sequence continues at coordinate 5,786 of PVIC010029370.1, forward strand.
CCTGGAGAGAGAGTGGGAGGCATTAGGGGCTCAGGCACAAAAAACCACCCAGGCTGCTAGGGAAATGATCGCTTCTGCATTGTTGGCGGGGATGTAAACTAATACAGCTACCATGGAAATTAGTATAGAGATCCGTCAGAAAACTAAAACTAGAAATTCTATCAGACACAGGCATTCTACTTCTAGGTATTTTCCTGAAAAAAAAAAAACATACTTCAGTGATAAATGCATGCTTGTGTTTACAGTAGCACCATTTATATTAGTTAAATCGTGGACATGGCCTCTATGCCTATCAACAAATGACTGGATAAAGAAAATGTAGTACTATTAATACAGAGTGAAATATTCTTCTAGCATAAAGACAAACTTGTGTCATTGAAACAAAATGGATGCACCTTGAGATCATAGTGTTAAGTGAAATAAATCTGACACAGAAGCGTAAATATTTCATGATTTCTCTCCCCGAGAACTTAAAAGACCCAAATAAAAATGAAAAAATGAAAAAAATGAAAGGTGGATAATAGGCTATAGGGAGATAGCAGGAAAGAGACCAGGAGAAGGGGGCTAGAAGATAAGAGAATGGAAAATAATTGAGAAGCATAATATGCATATACCAGTTCCCAAAAGGAATGTAATCAATATTTACCACAAACATGTATTAAAAATATAATTTGAAAAGATGCTTCAAGTAAGAATGGAAGATAAATATTGTTTCCTCAGTGTAACAAAAATACACAAACCATCATACAATAAGATTAGTGGAGACATTTACTAATGGTCAGGAAAATGTTAAGAATATCAACCAATGTAGTTTAAAATACAGTTTTATTAACTTTTCAATGGATATTCTAGTCAGCAAAATATAAAAAGATAAAAAAGCAATATAACAATTGAAAATGAAACCATCTCTATTTCAGTTGACATGATCTTATGCTTGGAAAATGTTAGCAACTCAGGGATAAAGCTAATTGAAATAGCAAAGAATTCAACAAAAATCAGAACTTAAAACTTCAGTGAAAAAACAATAGCATATTTATATTTAAGTAATAATTAAGCTTAAGAAATAAAAATGTCAAAGCCCTGTTTCATATAGTCAAAATAAAAATAGACAGGGGCCGGAGGGTTAGCTCAGTGGTTCTGGTGCCTGCCTCGCAAACGGAAGGACCTGAGTTCGATCCCCAGTAACCACATATAATACTGGGCGTGGAGACACGCCCACCAACAATCAACACCGCATACCACAATGCCGGGCATGGTGGCTCACACCTGTCATCCCAGCACTCTGGAGGCAGAGACAGGAGGATTGCTGAGTTTGCGGTGGCTTGCCTGGGCACCATAGTGAGCTCAGGGCCAGCCTGAACTACAAAGTGAGACCCTGTCTCAAAATAAATAAATAAATAAATAAATAAATAAATAAATAAATAAATAAATAAATAAATAAAAATAGACAAAGTACAAATAAACTATGGAAAATGATCAAAATCTGCAAGTTGAAACCTGTAAAATATTTCTGAATGTCACAAAAGCACATTTCAACAGATAGAAACCTCTTGTTTTTTATTTCTACATCTCTATATCATTGAGATTAAGTTCTTCATAATTTAATATATAAACAGTGCAATCTAAACAAAAAAAAACCTCAATAATAAGAAAACAGAAAGCCAAATTGAGAAATGATCAAAATTTTTATCAGTTCATAGAAGTTGACATATGAATGAACAATAAATACAGAAAAAGATAATATTACTCATCAAAGAAATACCATTTAAATTATGAACTATAGAAATTAAAATGGAAAAGTTAATAGAATAATTACCATACTATTGTCAAGGTTATAATTCACAGAACTTTCATTCAATAAAAATGATGATATAAAAATTTACATGTTTTGTTTCTTGAGAAATTAAATATACTTCTAGGAATGCACCCAAATAAAGGGAAAAATACACCCACACAAATGTATGCTATTTATAGAAGCTTTATATTATCTCAAATCTGGATATAATAGGTGTCTATTAACAAGTAGAACAATATATGCAATTGCTTATTTCATATAATATTATTGAGCATGAAAATGAATAAATTATTGATAATTCAATGTGGATGACCCCAAAGCTCTTGTTTTATGAAGAAATTCTTTGAAGTAATGGAAATGCGCTATATCTATGACTGGATATTTACATAAATATGACTATATACATGTAATTAATCAACAATACTCATGCCGGCGTGGTGGCTCATGCCTGTAATCCCAGCACTCGGGAGACAGAGACAGGGGATTGCTGAGTTCGAGGCTTGCCTAGGCTACATAGTGAGCTCAGAGCCAGCCTGAACTACAAAGCAAGACCCTGTCTCAAAAAAAAAAAAAAAAAAAAAAAAAAAACAATGCTCAACACAGGTGCTAGTGATAATACATGCATATTATACCTTAATAAAATAATGAAATAAAACAACATGCTCACCAGGGTAAGGCATACAATAAATGCTTCTGGGAAATTAAACCCCAAAAGAACACATTAATCATTGATGTACTATTCCTATTGAGTTTAGGTAATAACATAATCTAACATGAGAAGATATTATAAAAACCCACATTTAGATATATCTTATAAAAAATCTGACCTGTTTTCTTCAAAAATGCCAATTAGCCAGGCGTGGTGGCTCACGCGTGTAATCCCAGCAATCAGGAGGCAGAGGCAGGAGGATTGCTGAGTTCGAGGCTTGCCTGGGCTACATAGTGAGCTCAGGGCCAGCCTGAACTACAAAGCGAGACCCTGTCTAAAAAAAAAAAAAAAAAAAAAGGCAATCATGAGAAACAACGATTAAGAATTTGATTTATAGGGCCGGAGATTTAGCTCAGTGGTTCCAGCGTCTGTCTCGCAAACTCAAGGTCCTGAGTTCGATCCCCGGTGACCACATACAATACTGGGTGTGGTGACTTACGCCCACCAGCAATCAAGACCACATGCCACAGTGCCCGTCGTGGTGGCTCACACCTGCAATCCCAGCACTCGGGAGGCAGAGACAGGAGGATTGCTGAGTTCGAGGCTTGCCTGGGCTACATAGTAAGCTCAGGGCCAGCTTGAACTACAAAGTGAGACCCTGTCTCAAAAAAAAAAAAAAAAGGGCTGGAGGGTTAGCTCAGTGGTTCCGGCGCCTGCCTCGCAAGCGCAAGGTCCTGAGTTCAATCCCCGGTAACCACATACAATGCTGGGTGTGGTGACTCATGCCCACCAGCAATCAATACCACGTACCACAGTGCCAGGCATGGTGGCTCACGTCTGTGATCCCAGCACTCGGGAGGCAGAGGCAGGAGGATTGCTGAGTTCGAGGCTTGCCTGGTGTAATAGTGAACTCAGGGCCAGCCTGAACTACAAAGCAAGACCCTGTCCCAAAAAAAAAAAAAATTTTTGATTTATAAATTTTAAAAAACCAGGAATTCATTCTATATTAAAGGAAAATAAATAAAAACACAATATGAGAACCTAGAACTCTGTACACTACAAATGATTTATGTGGATCAAGACAAATTGTATATTATGTTGTTTAGACAAAAATATCTTATTATTAAAAATGACCTGAGATTGATCACTGTTTTGTAGTTATGTAAAAATAATAAGCTTTTCCACTTTTCCACAAGAAATATACATTGAAGTTTCAAGGTATACAAAATCTCAGATGGTTTAAAATGTAGAAATATAAATTAAACATATATTTGGAATATATATAATATATATATGTGTATATACACGTATATGTATATATACATACACACACACACACACACACACATATATGCACCAAGAATGGAAAGCAAACTTAGTAAAATGCTCACAATTTGTGCCTCTATATAAAATATTTATGGGGTTTCTTGGCAACATTCTTAAAAATTAAAATTCTCTCAAAAATTATTAAACTCGAAATATAAATTTTAGCCAAGGTTGACTCTACCTTGATTTCCTAGAAAGAGTCCTGAATGAGTCTGTTGGATCTTCAAGTCAATGTATTAATTTTCTCAGTTTTAGAAGAGAACACATTTTGCAATTTTCAGTGAAGATTCTTACTTTAAATAAAAACATTTTTTTAAACTTTGCATATTGAGGTTTTCTTTCTGTGCTTAATATAGAAACTAATATGTAGCAACCCTTCTCCATTAATTATGTAGTAAATGGCAATACACTTTTTCAAAGAGCTTACCATTATCATAGCAGACACAAGCTATGCCTATTGCCCTACTTCCAAGATTTTTTTCTGGTATAAAATAATGGTTTTGTTTGCTTCTTAGTTTTGTTTTGTTTCTTGAAACATGCATATGCCTTTTCCATTTTGGAAAGACATTAAATTAATTTTAATATTTGCAATCCTGCCAGCCTATTCTTCATTCCATTTGTTAGTCAAATCTTTTTTTGGATCTAGCCATCTGCTTGGAAAACTGGTGTTTCCCATATAACCAGACTGTATTAGAGGTCATTACCACAAATGTGAATATAAGTTCTTTAAAGCTTCTTTTCTTGGTGACTTTCTACGATACTTCACCTTTAGGTGATACCTGTAGTTTGGAGAAAGTGTCCACAATGGACCCATTAAGAGTTTACGGAAGCCTAGTTTTACCCATCCCACATATCCATTGACTATAAATCTTTTTATTTCATCAATTTCGATTTGAGAATGTAGCTTTCTTCTTTTACTTCAAGTTTTGACCTTTGCTTTCAAGATATTCCTTGGAGGTCAAATTGGCAGGGTTAATATATTCATTGTGTCAAAATATTCCTTCACGATCAAGCTAATAGGGTAAATATATTCATTGTGTCTTAGATATTTGCATTTGAAGTCCCTAGGAGCTAAGTTTAGATAAATAGAAACTGTCATATACCCCAATTTCACTTCACTCTTAGAGTTCTGGGCATACAGAGTAAGACAAACCTCATCCAGAATTTAGAGGACATTCTAAGGAGTTCTAGATTGGGCATTCCAGTGTTATGTCACAATATATATTCAAATACGTTTCCTGCTACAAATCAAGTTGACCCTACATCAAAAAAGACCCTGGAAGGCATTGCTAGGGTAGTAAAACTGAAGATCTCTAAAGATCTGCTGAATAGCACCAGCAGAAAGAGCAACTACAATAAAATCAAGCGCAGAGCAGTGAACTGATGCACACCTCAAACACAGCGTTGCATGTTGATCTTAAAACTGCCCTACTAAAGTAGGAAACTAAAATGAGGTGAGGTAATATGAGTTCTCTCTGTCTCTCTCCATCCCCTTGTCTGTCTGTCTGTTCGTCTCTCTCTCTCTCTCTCTCTCTCTCTCTCTCTCTCTCTCTCACACACACACACACACACACACACACTTCTGTTGGTCTGGGAGGTACAACTCAGTGTACCAACACTCACCTAGCATGAATGGGGCCCTGGGCTTGATGCCTGGTACCAAAAAAAATTGTCATGCCCACTGTATAAAAGTGTCTGTAAGTTTCAAATGCATGCTGAAGAGACAGGCTTTGAAATATGTAAAATATAATTCATAAAATAGCTATACAAAAGAAACTTTAAATGAATTCATCTTTTTAAATGTTAAGCAACAGATAGAGAAAAGGCTAAGTGATCCTTGATTACATGTCTTAGATTACATGCCCAGTTAGGGACAATGCATGTGCTAAAATAAAACAAGTCCCTTGGTGTTTTCCGATATGTTATTTTCTTCATATTTTAAGCCACTAATGGGAATGACTCTTGGATGTTAAAAACAGGGCTGTTTCCCTGGATGCCCTAAAAACTAAGAGCCAGCTCTTAGTCACTACTTTCAGATGGTAAACCTTCTTATATGGCATCCCCAAAAGCTTTCTTTAAAAAAAAAGAAAAAAAACTCAAATCTTAAACATTTTTGTACTCCATATCCCAGAAGTCGAGTATCCATTCTGAAGGTCAAACTCACTGCATTCTCTGGTTTAAACCAACCTTCCTTTCTCCTCTGTTCTGATTTTGTTTGCTTACTGGCATTTTGTTTCAGGAAATTCAAGAAGATGTCTTCTTCTTACTCCTGCTACCAAACAAACCACAAACTGTCAAACATGTGTGAACTTGAACGTGCATCCTGTATGTTCTCCCTCTACGTCGCAGTTATTAGTAATCTCAGTTCCTTCAGGGCTGCCCAGGCAGGGGTCCTGCTGGGGCTGTTCACTGTGAGAAGAGTCCAGTGCTGTATTTTCTCCGTGGAGGTTCAGAATTGCCAGATTTAGACCCAGATTTTCAGTGGAACCACTTGAGAGCCTTCTCCCGTCTTCGCTGCTGTGACCAGATGGAAGTTTCGCTTTCTTTTCCAAAACGTCTCTGAACAGGCAGAGGAAAGGTGACAGCTCACACAGAGTGGCGCCAGATGCTCTGGTTTCTTTCCTAGCGTTAAGGGACATTTCCTGGCAAAAGGTCAATGGCTTTTTTGGAGACTTTTCCAAAGGGTCTTGGCTTTTTGGGTGAAAATCTGCTTCCGCGTGCAGTCCAGGGAGGCAAGCCTAACTTGCCCACCTTGGTTTTTTGTTTACATTCTTCTCTGAAAAGACAAGTGCAAGGGCAAATTTGGGTTTAAATCGATCGTTGGTGCCTTGAGATGCAAATTTGTCTACTTCAAATGATTTCCTTTTTTCTAAAACTGAGTCATAATTCTATTGATCACAGTAAAAGTTAAAAAAATACTGAATACATGGTAATAAATGTCAAGAATATTTATTTTACTCTTAACTCGCGATGTTTCACGACTAGGAAGCATGTCGGACTTAGCTTGTTTAATCTGCAGGTTTATTGTGTGTTGAAGGCAGTGTTGTCAGGGTTTAAGAGCGTGGGCCTTGGGTCACGGTTCTGACACATCATGTTAGTGTCACCTGGGCAGTTATTTAACTTCTCAGAGCCTCAACTCCTTTCTGGTTTTCCATGAAATACATTTAGAAATGTGTCTGCCATGTAGTCCTCAATAAATGTGAGCTACTCTTATGGCCATTGTAATTATTACTTCACGATCATTCTGTTTTCATTCATCATATGACAAAAGATGTATTCTTCCTTCTTAAGTGACAGGGAAAATGTGTCAGTGATATTCTGACACTACCAATGACAAGAATCTCAAGATATTTTCTGTGCAAACTACCTTCAGTAGTAACTTATAAAAGAGAATATTTTGTCTGGGAATTTCCCAGGACATTGAAAATATTATTCCCTTCATTGTTCTTTTATTTTATACTTGTGGTCACCCTAATGAACAAAAAATTGTCTTACTATTTATTAAATATTTAATATCTATATATATTCATTATATAATTGTCAGTAGCACACTACAGACAATAATGTTTTAAAAGTAGAAAAATATTTTATAAAGAAAAACAAGGCTTTTATCTGTATGCATGAAATTGCAATTTTCTCGAGTCATTATTATTTCACTTCTAGGGGATACAAGCCTTAGAAACACATACATAGGAATATGCTCAATAAGACACTGCCTCAGATAAACAATACTTCTGTATCTGAACTCCTAAGATTTAGATTTTAAATCCTAAGTGATGTACAAAGAAGATCAATTCAGTTCATTTTGAAGTTTAATTTTAACTTTGCCTGGTAATAGAGTATCACTGGTAGTTGGATATCCCTAAGTTGAGGTATTTCATTAAAACAAATCCAATTCTGCAATCATAGAATACTTATGTTACATCAGGCGTCCATTTTGTGTAAATGTTGTAAAATACAGCTATTAGAAATGTAGTTGGCTTGACTGTAGATGTTAATCTGAAAGTATGCAATGCCAGCTTTAAATGCTTATACATAAATAATTGTTTTTTTTACTTTCTTTAACTCTGTTGCAGGACAATAATAAGTATATCTTAAAAGAATAAACTCAAAAGAGGTGGATCTTGGATATAAATCTATGATCCCCATCATGGCAGCAACAACAAATGTCTGTAATTCTCTTGCACAACTCAGTGTGTAAACTGCACCCACATTTGTTCCAACCCTGGCCACGTGGCGATTCCTTCTGAATGACTTGGCTTCTCCCTTTCCTTTCTCTGTCACTGGATTACTGAGGCTTTATTTCCTTCAGTTTGGTCCAGATGGGAAACAGAAAGAATGTTATTTTTGCTTCACTTATTTTGATCCCTCTTTGAATGTGTTTGGCTGCCTTAGATGCAAACTTCACATTCTTCATGTTCATTTCTACAGTGAAAGATTTCCATGTGAGGAAGCTATTCTCTTCCATGGGATGAAGGATCTACATTCGTCTATCTTTTATTTTTCAATTATCATTTAAGTTAAAGGCTGAGGGAAGAAGACTTAAATCCTTAGGGTTTAAACATTTGCACATAATGTGCCTACATTCAGACGGAGCCTAGAAAACTGTCATTATCTTTCTGAGAGAGCAGTGTCCTACACAGAAGCCACGTTTTGCCTTGCTGAGTGGGCCGAAGGGGTACCCCCAATAAGGACAACATGCTCCTCACTTGGATTCTTTTAACAGTCAAGTATAGAATAGAAAAAAATTAGATTGGACAAAGTAAAATTACTCCCTGCCTTAGAAAAAGTAGTACACAAGAATACATTTTGTTCATAGGATTTGTTCCCCAGAAGCCATTAACCTGAGGCCAGTAGCAAGAGGCTGAGAGCTCTTAGTAAAGTTTCGTGAGGGGAGCAGGCATGTTCTCGTCACCCCCAGCCTGTCGAGAGCACGTGCTCACACAGAGAAGGAATGCTTTCCTGGGACGATGGACTTTTCACTTCCAGAGCAAGTCTGAGAGGTGTTGATTCCCCAAAGATTTAAACAAGGAATTTTCATTTGATACCAGAAAGTCACCTGTTATTTGTTAAAATAAGTGACAGAAAAATAAGTTCAGTAATGAATCCACTGGGTCTTGGTTCACAACATCTTGACTGCTGCCTCTATCTGGTTGGTTCGGGTCACGTTCTGACACAGGGATGTCTGAGTCTTGTTCCATTTGCCCCACTAGGACTGGGCCTTTCTTTCCCAATGACCCAAAGATACTAACTCAGACAACAATGTTGTTAAAATGAACTTATCATTTCTGTCCGAGGAGGGTTAATAAGTGAACATTGGATTGCCTAATACAGGAAGTGTTTATAGCGCTATTTTCCCACTTTTAGGAAAGTTGTTAAAATGAGGTGACATGATGAAAAAGAAGAGGGGAAGCCAAACAGTCAGTCAGACTACATTTTTCCTGAAACTTTTACTTTTTGTGGAAGGCAGATGGAGGCAAATAGTGATGTGTGGTTGACTTTTTATCCCAGTGGGAGATATTTCACTGCTTACAGGCTGTTAGTGATGACTCCTTCCCCCCCATAGGCATTATGAGGATTTTCCTATTCTCTTTTGCATTGCAACAAATTTGAAATGAAATGCATCCGCATTTAGGGAAGCATGTATTCAAATAGGAAAGCTATAACTGTCATCCTAAACACTGAAAGCAAGGTTTTGATAACAATACTGTTGATAGCATTTGTGCAAATAAGAATGTCTCTTTCTTTTTAGCACAAAGAATTTAGGATACTGTAAAAAGACATGAAGCTGAATTTTTTTATCTTTTAAGAAAGAGACAAGTTAATCTAAATACAAAAATAATTTTATTCTCCTTTAGGATAAGAAATGTCACAGAGTCCATGAGATATGTATACCTCATATTGTTGATATTGTGACTGAGTCCCAAACTATTAGTTTTTAATATAAAACAAGAAGAAAGGAATTGATCCATGTGTCTTAATTTGTCCATTCATAACTCTCAGTCTGTCAACCCCAGAGTTCTGTTGCATATTTGTGCTCTTGGGGTCCTCATGACTCTGTTCTATGTTATTTATAGGTGTCGCTAATAATTTTCTCAGACCTCTGTGAATTAAGAATGTATGACTGGGGCCAGAGATTTAGGTCAGTGGTTCTGGTGCCTGCCTAGCAAGCCCAAGGTCCCCGGTTCACTTCTGGTAACCACATACAACAATACCGGGCATGGTGAGTCATGCCCACCAGCAATCAGTAACCACATACCACAGTGCCAGGCGTGGTGCCTCACGCCTGTAATCCCAACACTCAGGAGGCAGAGGTAGGTGAATTGCTGAGTTCCCTGGTTGCCTGGGGTACAGAGTGAGCCCTCTGCCTTGCTTTTGTTGTCCAGAGTTGCTTTTGTTATTCTAGATATGTTCTGGTTCCAGTAAGTTTTAGGATTGTGAGATATGCAATTGGTATTTTGATTGGAATTGCATTAAATCTGTATAATAATTTTGGAGGTGTGACCTTTTCACTATATTGGTTGCTCCTTCCAAAGCCAAGGGGATTCTTTCCATTTTTTCATATCTTCATTGATCTATTATTTTAAGAATACTGTAGTTTTCAATGTAAAGTTCTTTTAGTTCTTTCACTAAATTGATTACTAGGTATTTCCTTCTTTTGAATGCTATTGTAAAATGTGTTCCATGAGCTAGCATGCATTCTATTTTGAGACTGCTTCAATTTATTGGGAATGAGAAGTTGTTTCCTACTTGGCCAAGCCCCTGGTTTTGGGGACTATCCTATAATAATATTTATGACCCTTAAGCAATCTCTCTCTTGGCTTACCAAGAAAAAAAAACTGACTAGATCAATGATGTCACATTGGCTAGCATATTACAGTAAGTAATAACAATAACATCAAATATAACCTAGAAAATGACAAACTGTAGTAACTATTAATTTGTCACCTTTAACCATATGAATTATAATTGTGGCTATACAAGAAAATCTAAAATGAATCAGAAAATTATATATAGTAAATACGCATTCAATGTTACCTTCATGGGAAAAATTTAAAAGGAGTCGAGGGGGGAAATATGGAAATAGAAGAAGAAGACATTAGGAGGAAGGATAGAGAACAAAGATTACATGAGCTGTGGGAAACCACTAAAGAAGACAAGAGGGAAAGAGAGAAAGAAGAAATAAAAGAAAACCAGAATGGAACAACCACCACTAGAAAAATCCCCTAGAAACTTTGTTCACACTCATGTAAAAACAAGTCAAGAAAGAAAACAGAAAAAATTAAGAACGAAAGAGGAAAAGAACCGTCTACCTCATGGTGTGTCTCTGCTGTCACTAGTAGTCAGGGTGCGTAGACAGAGCCCAGAGAGCTCTGTGTTCATTCATCTCAGCAAGCCGGCCCTAGATTCGAGGTGGAGCAGTGGATAACCTTAGCGAGCCTTCACTTTTCTTTTCTTTTTTTTTTTAATTTAATTTGAGCTTTTGTCACTTTTGTTAACCACTGAATACTATCCAAAATCAGAGATGTAATTATAACCTAATTTTACATCACAAAATTATAGTAATGGTAAAAACCTACTAGGATTCACCAAATATACATTAGTTTATTTTTACATTGTTACATGCATATGTTACACCTGCACTCTTTGTTCTACCGAAGGTCAGGCTGGCTTCTGGCTGTGAGGCTGGAGCCCAGTTCTTTCAGCCTACAACCCTCCACATGCCTCCTTTTAGCTCGAATTCAGCTCTTTGACCTGATGCCAACGTACACTCTGCTTTGGCTCATCCTGGACACTGGTTGCTGCTCGATGGTGCTGGCCCAAAGCTGCTCTGAATTCTGAGCTCAGCTGGTTGCTCTCCAAGATGGCTGATAGTCGTTCACCCCTCTCTCGGGGGAGGAAGGCGGACCTGAATAACTCACCAGCCACTGCAGTCCACTGTGTCCACTGTTTCGTTCCAAGGCCCTGGTTCTCCATGGAGGCCTCTGGGTCTCCATGAGTCACTGTGTACCTGCAGGTTTGATCCACCCCTTCTACATAGTTTGTCAGGGCTCAGAGAGGAAATGCCCCTTGCAACCTCCTTTTTCTGTGTCGAGATCTGTCTCCTCTCTCCTGGCAGGCTTCAATTCTCACTTCAGATCCTTGTGGAGTGCCAGGGACCCATTTCTTTGCTTTTTTCCTCACATTGTTATATTCCAGAGTCTAGACACTAACTCTCAGAGAGGTTGTTTTTCTGTGTTCACCACTCCCCAGTTTTTGATCCTACCTATTAATATTATACCTTGAATCAAGTTTAAGCATATGAATTTTGGAGGTGTACACACATTCAAGCTATAGAGTCTTTCCAGATAATGCAGGATAATCTCCTTAGTTCATTGTCTTTAACTACATTTTTTAAGTTATTTTGTCATGTAAAGTAATATGTTCTTAGGGTTTAAGTATTAAGAAGAGGAATTCTTTGGACTGACATCTTAACTACTGTATTTATCAATTGCAAGTTGTCGAACACCTTCCTCCACAGCTTCTGAACAGTTTAATGGGATTGTTCTGGGTATATCCATGAGAGTTTCCTATCATCTTGCTTCTCCCATTCCTCATAAGCTTGCTTTTTGCCTTTCATTAAATAGTCAGAAGAGGGGCTGAGGATTTAGCTCAAGTGGTACTGCACCAACCTTGGATGCACAAGGGCCTGAGTTTGATCCCTGGTATTGCAAAAAAAAAAAAAAAAAAAAAAAAAAAGTCGAAGAATAAAGCTGTTTTTGCTACAATAAATCCCCTTAACCACTTTTGCCTACTTCCAGGGTAAATATAAGTTGTTATGTCCAAATATATTTTATAGAAGAATGTTTTATATTAGAAAAGTGAAAGCTTAAAATTAAAGCATTTTGGTTATTACATAGTATATATCTAAACTATTCTATAACTTAAATTTACGATGTAGATTCCTTTAAAGTAAAATCTATTTTGATAAGATACTATACACACAAGAATAATGATTTATTTTCTTTTCATCGTTAAAAATTATGTATTGAAAGAAAATCTTAAAGTTATTATTGGTCAATGCTTTTAAGAATACAAGGGACATGTCATCAGTCTGTATATTATCTTCAACTTCTGGATAATGTAACTGTAGAATCAGAAAGTTGAGGTTTTGCCAGCTATAAAATGTACATGCTAAGGTGTAACTTAAGTAACCCACAAATATTTTGCTTTAAAATGTGTGAAACTTTTCGTTCCTTTGTTTGGTTTTGTTTTGTTTTTTTGAGACAGGGTCTTGCTTTGTAGTTCAGGCTGGCCCTGAGTTCACTATGTACCCCAGGCAAGCCTCGAACTCAGCAATCCTCCTGCCTCTGCCTCCCTAGTGCTGGGATAACAGGCATGAGCCACACACCTGGCTTTCTTTTTTAATTTAACCCCTGCAAGAAGTTCTTAACTGTACTATCTGATTGCATTACATTTACTCCTGACACATAATCAGAAAGGATTACTTGGTTTTTCTTAACCATAAAAGCAAACACTATTAGCGCTTTCTTAATACATTCTCAATCCTACTGAAGAAAAAAACCAGACTTGAGCCTTAGCCTTTCAAAGTCATTTCTCTGCCCAAGCTGATATTTCTCTAAAAATGAATACAACTTGAACATTTTGGCTCTGATAAGCATGGAATGGGTTGTAGGCCTTGTATGATTTAGGTTGTTCTCCCTTTTATTGAATAAAAGAGCTCTGACACAATTGCTTGTGCTTCTATTGTGGCTACGTTTAGCTTAGTTGATTTTTATTTAGTTTTTATTTCTTGTTTTCTTTTAACTTTCTAAGAGAACAAATGAGTTTCATTCCTTTTTACACTTGTTCCATGAGAATAGTTTATATATTTCTTAGTAGGAAATATGCATGCACAGATGGATTTTAGGATATGCCACAAAATTTTTATGATGCTGCCCAGGTTTGAAGTAAGTCAGAATCAAAATTAAAGAAATAGAAACAAAGAAAAAAGAGAGAGAGAGAAAGGGAATTAGGAAGGAAGGAAGGAAGAAAGAAGGAAGGAAGGAAGGAAGGAAAGAAGGAAGGAAAGAAGGAAGGAAGGAAGGATGGAAGGAAGGAAGAAATAAGACAAAGTTGCATCTGTCATTGTCTTTGGGGAGAGTTTAAAAGGTCTTTTGCTGGCAAATCATAATTGCAGATGACTGTTTAACCCATGAAAATCTAAGATATCTGGATTATTAATGCCATGAAGCCTTTGGTGAAATTGTGTACCTCCTACTGAAAGTGAAAATCCAGGCATGTCATGATGTATCTCCCTAGGCTCTACAGCCAAGCCTCTGAGTGAAGTTATCCTGTAGTACTGATTCAGCTGCATAGAGTAGTGAATCAAATCCCCAACATTCTATTGGTTTTCATTCAGAATTAGAAAGATTTTCAATCTCTAAATTTTGAATGTGTTTCACAATGATTTTAGAATGCTCATCTCGGAGGCCCTACATTAATAAAACTTTCTGGATTTCTGTTGCTGTGGTGACATTAAAGTGAAATCCTACTGATTCCCGTGATCCATTACGTTTTCTGAAACATTTGTCCATAGCTGTGGTATAGTCGAGTCTCCCCTTCCCTATGGCTGTACGTTTATTGCAGTGTTGACTGTTGAAACTGTCAAACACTAATGCTTCACTGAGTGGATGTATTTGTGTCTGTGTTTTAAACATCTGTTAAGCATTATAACACGAGGGATACAGGTTTAGCTGACAGAGGGCCCAAAGAACTGAACAATAACTGCATGTATTTCTTTGTTGGGAATTGCTAAGACTGAAACTTCACAGGGCTCGTTTTCACAGAGCTGTAGTTTAGGCGACCTAAGTTCAGTTTTCTCTCATGTTTTCACTCTCAACAGGCGAGTTCCGCATTGTTATTCAAATGGCCTCTCTCCTTTATCACAAAGGAAACAAAGACATGGAGGACAAAAAGATGTGTAGGCCAGGAATTAACTGATATTACTTCTTTAGTACTTACATCGACAAGAATCTAATCAACTTTTAATCACATCTAGCTTCAAAAGAGATTGGTATTTAAAAATCTTTAGCATAAACCTTGATGAAATTAGAATTTTCATTACTAAAGGATAAGGGGAGGATGGATATTAGGTTTCAATTAGTAGCATGTACCACAGACTAATACTACATACTTTCAAAATGACAACATGTAGGAGATTCAAAGACACATTATCACACCTATAAAAATTTTGTCATTATCAAGAAAGAATGTTAAGCAAATTTCTTATTCCATCTGTTTCTTCCCTTTCCCTCTTTCCTTCCTTCCTTCCTTCCTTCCTTCCTTCCTTCCTTCCTTCCTTCCTTCCTTCCTTCCTTCCTTCCTTCCTTCTTTCTTTCTTTCTTTCTTTCTTTCTTTCTTTCTTTCTTTCTTTCTTTCTTTCTTTCTTCTTTCTTTCTTTCTTTCTTATCTTACTTTCTTCCTCTTCCTCCAACTCATTTCCCTTATTGCATTCTTTTACTAGCTTCTACATATCAGATGTTGGTCTATGAACTAAAATTAAAAATTAAAATAGTATTTTTCTTTAATATAATAATCAGGCACAAGCAATATGGTGTAATTTTAACAATATGCTATAAAAACAGAAAAATAAATCTCCCTAGGTAACCCAAGAAACTAAGTAGTAGGTGATAGTTGAGTTTGATCTTCAAAATGAAGTAGAAGATGCTGCTTAATGTTTTTAGGTGATTTTTGTTTGTTTCTTTGTGTGCATGTGTGATTTTTTTTTCTTTTCTTCTTTCTTTTTAGTTGTAACACTATCTAAAGACTTCACTGATGGCTAGGGTGTTGAATTTACTAGTTCAGAGTCTCTGCTGGTATAGACACTTGTTCATCACTTGACCTCCTTCCATGCATGCATTAAGATGACACTTACTGGACCATAGATTTAGCTCAGTGGTTCCAGCGCCTGCCTAGCAAGCACAAGGTCCCTCGTTTGATCCCTGAAAACCACATACAACAATACCGGGCATGGTGGCTCACACCCACCAGCAATCAGTACCACATACCACAAATGCCAGGTTTGGTGGCTCAAGCCTATAATCCCAGCACTCAGGAGGCAGAGGCAGGAGGATTGCTGAGTTCGAGGCTTGCCTGGGCTACATAGTAAGCTCAGAGCCAGCCTGAACTACAAAGTGACACCCTGTCTCAAAAAAAAAAAAAAATGATGAAACTTACTGAAACTCAGCAGTAGCCAGTTTGGTTAAAGATATACGGGCACATGAGAAGAATCAGAAGTATGAGTCGGTGGATTGAAAAACTGTGTGTGATTCTCTTCTCTATCTCTATCTTGCCTGCTGCAGGGTTAGTGAAATCAGTTTGTTATGAAGGTGTAGAGCTGATTTATTTCGTGCAGCACAGCTCTGCTGGAGAGCTGCTAGGACATGAAGCACATTTCTAGAGGAAGGAAGGAAGGAATTCTTCCTACTTTGTGGCATAGAATTTTCTTCAGTAAAATCATTTACACTACTCTCATTCGGCCAGGTCTTCATTCAGTGCACTTCTCTCACGTGCTCTTGGCGTTCACACTCATTTCTCCAAGAGCAAAGAGGTGGCGCTGCTGTAGGATTAGGAAGAGAACATTGGAAAGTGTGAACCTTCCTCAATGAAATAAATCCCTAACTGTCTTTAGAGAGTGTTTTCATGGGAACAACATGAAGAGTCATTATTCTTTGTGCAATCCATATGGGTTCATTTTATGTCAGTAGAATAGATTTATCCTCTTTTAAAAATAGAGAATATATCCCATCAGAAAGTGAAACACTTGGCTTCCATTCTAGTTATGTTTTCACAATGAGAGAGAAAACTAAATGTGATATGTTTTTTCTTTTAAAGTAGGCATTGAGATATTTATATAATTTAGTGTGATCAACTTATAATAGAAATCTAAAGATTTCATAGATTCAACATATTTTGTTTTACTCACCCTGGAAGCTAGTTTTCTCTCTTTCTTTCTTTCTTTCTTTCTTTCTTTCTTTCTTTCTTTCTTTCTTTCTTTCTTTCTTTCTTTCT
>PVIC010029371.1:0-22583 GCA_004025085.1 Thryonomys swinderianus
CATTTCTCAAACCCACACTTAATATTAGTTATACTTTTAGCATCAGTTGATTGAAAAAATACAGAATGACAAAATGCTACTGTAATAACTTAAATATTCTTCAGTGAATTTGCATTTTATTAATCATATTCACATCTATATTTATTAAGACATAAAGTGTGTTACTTAACAGAGAGAACTTGCAAGCTCTTTCTGCATTCCAGGAAAGTACAGAACAAACTCACCTCAGAATAAGTCATTCCTTTCTTTGGGATGACATAGCCTCTAAGTTAAAGTCTCTAGGGTACTAGATGGAGGAGTTGGGCTGAAGGGAAGTGAATTATTCTGCATAATAAAATACTATAACAAAGATAATTTAAGTTGTCCCTTGTTTAAGAGAATAATGAAATTTTGGTTTTGTTTTTATTTTTTTGTTGTTTTTGCTATTAGAAAGTGGGGAAGACAGAGAAATGAGCTGAACGCAAAGAAGTGAACGGTGTAGGAAATACCATAGGGAAAGTTGTGAAACATAAACTCAGACCACACTACTGCTTGGTGCAAAAAGTCTGGAGACTGGGGGACATCCTAGCCATGACATGGAGACCGCTGCTCTAACAAATGGAGTTTCTGGTTATTTTGTTGAATTTTCTTTTTAGAGTCATATGAACTACAAGTAAACTTTATGATCCTGGGAGAAGGTTCCAACTAGCTGAATTAGGACTGTGTTCAGATGAAAATGTCCACATGTCCCACAGTACAATTTCCCCAATTGTCAATTCAAAGGCCAATCGTAACATCCTAACATTATATTTAGAACAGTTATCTCTTTGTAGTTTATTTTTAAAAATATCTTGGGTATATATTTTTAAAACTCTAACCATCAAAAAACCCCAAGAAAGAGAGTAGAAATCTAGCTTTATAATACATAAATGAGGCCCTCAATGAATAAAATGTGTTACATCAAATAAGGAAGTCAAAATTAAAATCAGGGCCCTCACACTCTACATGCAATACTAATTGTATTTTATCACATATATGAAAAAATAAATATCAAAAAAATCAAGGTGTCAACAAAATTCTGGTTAGTTTAATCAGTTTCAGTGGCCAACAAAGGATGGCTCAGAAGTCAGAGAAGTACTGCGCTCTGAGGATTATATACTTCTACTAAGTTTAAACTATTTCCCACTCATCTGTAACATGAACATTCATTCAACAAATATTAATTAGCTATTTATCTTGTGCCAGTACATTGGCAACAGCCAACGTCAGTTATCCAAACTTGAACCAACAACTGTTGGCAATAAACAGTATGATGATATTCTTCCCTTAATGGTGAGATCCTGATTCACTGCCATTTTAGTTTGTGGATGTTATTAAACTGATGAATATCTTGCATTCTTAAATAACTAAAATCACTGACCTTGCAAAGCATTAATGGCATTCACAAACCATCTGCCTATCATGCTTGTAAAACTGTAGGCAAAAAAAACACAGAAGCTCATTCATGGCATTTTTTTAAAAATCTCAGAACACTCGAAATAAAAAAAACTCATAGTTAAGAAGTTGTTCAAGAACAACTGAGCTGTGGCTTGTGTAAAATTCATTATAGGAAGATGTGGCCCAGTGATACTAGACACACACACACACACACACACACACACACGCCAATGAATGTGTGTCAATTCATTCACTGGTCCTTTCTCACTGGAATATACAGTTTCAGGACAAGAAATCAGTCTGGTGTGCCTTCCCAGATCTGTTTCTACCACTCAACAGCTGCTTCAAGTAGGCAACTGCTTTTGCTCTTCTTTGGTTTTCTTTCCATAGAATGAAAAATTTGGACTATAATATCTTCAGAATTCTCTATCCATGACATTTCCAGCAAGAAATGAATTGCAACTCAAATGAGAATAATTCAAAAAGACTATTTACAGAGATACAACCTGGAAGTAGAGAAACCACAGAGAAGAGTTCAGCAACAAAAAAATGACCAGAGCCCTAGACGCACACAGGGAAGAAAGGAGAAGGAAGGAGTTACACAGAGAGGCCCACACTAACAAGAACAGTGACTTCAGTCCAGGGCCAGAGAGAGTACAAGGAAACTGAATAACCCCACCCTGCACACATCTCTCTACTCCCTGTGAGCCTTCCTTGGGCTCTCTCTCCACTGGCTACATCCAGTATGAAGCCAGAAAGCATGTCAGTTTTCTGGAAAGAAAGGAGAGTTGAGATAGCTGGAGAGTAGACACTGGAGATGTGAACTAACACAAGCCCCTTACTTTAACATTCTCTGATATTTTTCTGACAGTTCTATGGAAACTTGGACTTGTGAATGACAATCCTGGAACTTCTGGGTAACCACAAATAGATGTGGACCTGCATATTTATCAAGGTCAGCCCTATGATCTTCTGTTGTAGAGAATATTTCAAGAAAAGGGAAATGAGTAAAATGTCTCTAACCCCAAAGACCTCTACCCATAGATGATCTTCTATGTTAAACATGTTACTTGATTTTGCCTTTTAAAAGGATATATGCTTTACCATAAGTAGACAATATTTGGATTCCCCTTCTTTGTGAAGCTTAAGGGTTAAGAAACCAGCTGTGAAATCAGACACACCTGGGTTTGACTCCATGCCAGATTACCCTGGGCAACCTGATTAAACTTTCTAAGCCTCTACTTCTTTCTAAAATAGAACCTACCACATAGGTTTACTGAGAAAATGAAACAGGATGTCCACTCCATAGCTCAGTGTTTGCCTAATAAAGAGTAATACTTATTATTAATCATTCATTGGTCACTCACTTAATAAGTATTTCTTAGAGAGCTGTTAATGATTTTTATCTGAGTTATATTCTATCTCTGGGAGTCTCCTTCATGTGACTTCTGGGAGCGTCCAGACACTACAAACTGATTAGTAACTTTTACTGCTGTGACACATTAAATGGATTTGTCTGAAAAAAACATTATCTTAAACAAGATGAAACTAATAGCTTTCAGTAGAAAAATTGTTCATTTACAAAATATGAATTTTTCTGCCTGAAATTAAAGGCAAATCTAAATAAAATAAAAATCAATCATCACATAGCATCAGTTGAAAAATGTAACTTAGCAAAAGGAAGCTTGGGTTCTTGTCAGGAGTCTTTATTGTGGCTTGAATATTTTATGAGTAGATAATCCCTACTTTTAAAAAAATTGGGGGAACTTTGCTAGTAGCTATAGGTACATGAAGAAATCTCAAGGATGGGTGAAAGGCACCATAACTGCAAACAAGAATGTGAAAATACAAATTTTCAAAAACATCGCCAGTGTCAGATTTTACATATCCAACTAAAAATTGAGAGGAAATAAGTAAAAGGGGTCTGGGTTTCAGAGAAGCCAAGACTCAAAGTCATCACAATTAGGCAGCACACGTTCATCTGGCCAACCTTCGTTTCAAGAGTGCATTTTGCCATCTAGGACTGCATTAAGCAGGTGTGCAAATTCTTTGTCCTCCAGACACTCCTCCTGGCCTTGATGTATCCAAAGTGTACTGCAGACGCAGACTCGTGAATCCCATCTGAGAACAGGATGGACATTGTGTGCAACATGAACAAACCAATAAGGGAACATGAATTCAGAAGAGGGAAAAGGGAAATTCACTAACAGCCTACTTTGCTCTTACAATGTCACAAGCTACCTTAAGACACTGGCTCAAGCAATGGCCATTTACTCAGCTGATTCTGTGAATCAGCTACACTGTTCCGGTCTAGGCAAGTCCAGCTCATCTCAACTAGGTTTTATTACATTTCAGTTGTCAGGTGATAGATTTTCTGATGTCTGAATAATTTAGGATAATCTCATTCACCTGATCAGCAATTGGCAGCAGAGGAAATAGGATGACTAGGCTCTGAGTCTCTTACTCTTTTCTCCTGGCTTCTTCCCAAGACAGCTAGCAGTCACCAGGCACTGAGAAGAGCAAAAGAAGACAAATTCCAAAGCACATCCATTTTCAAGTCTGTTCTCATATCACATCAGCCAGAATCTTACTACTCCAAGCAGGTTATAGAGCCAAGCCTAGAGTCCGTGCAGAAGAGACACCTTGTCACACTTCAAAGGACTGTGCATAGGAGAAAGGCAAGGATTTGGGACCATTTTTACAGTGTATCACAAAGCTGCATATATATGATATTTAAGGAGACTGTAACATTCTCCTAGGAATTTTCTAGCATAGCACCTTTTCCCTAGAAGAAGAATCAAGAAACAATTATAAAAAATGCCTCTGACTTAGTCAAGGGATGAAAATGAACAGTGCATATTTTTCAAGACTATGGAACTAAAGCAAAAGTTTATCACTTGATTTCCTATGTGTGCAGGTAAATGTGAAATGTACGTAGCTATTGTGGATCGAATCATACTATTCCACTATCTGGTCATGCCTCTGGGGGTGGGAAGCCAACCCAGTAAGGTTGTTGGGAATGTTCAGGTGATGAGATATGTAGCACAAGCCCCACTTCTACTGACTGCCCTTATGTAAAGACCTTAATGACAGAATAGCCTCAGTATTGTCTTCATAAATTATGTTAAGCTGAACTGTCTTCAAAGACACAGAGCAAATCTTCCTGACAGCTGTGATGAAGTCCACACTCACAGGGGAAGGGAGCAAGCCCACTACGGAAGAACTGTGTCAGCCCTGATGTGGCTTCTGTGTCCCCTTTCACATTCCATTGCCTGCATGTTTAATACCCAAAAGCCAACGCATCCATTGCACTTGCCTTTTAAATTCATTTTACTCATTCCCTCATCCAAAAATTACATACATTCATCCACATCCAATGGGAGCTGGAGAAAAGAAATGAGGACGAGGACTCTGCCATCAACATTTGGTGTATTGGGGACAGACAAATATAAATGATTAATATTTAATATAATGATCATAGAGAAAGAAGCTTTAAGTGCCTGAGGAGAGACTGAGAAGGTCACCAAACCCAGGGACAGCTTCCCAAAGACTGCGACACTTTGGCGAATCTCAAAAAATGTTCAGAAAACAGGTAGACACAGGAAGAGCATTCCAGGTAGACACAGGAGGAGCATTCCAGGAAGAGGCAACAGTTTGTCCTGGAACATGAAAGCAGAAGAGGGCATGGAAACATCAGAAGGTTTACTGGGGACACACCAGAGCCAGAGACAAATAAGATGTTATCTGAGATGCAGTGATGGTCCATGACCATCCCTTCCCCATTAGCTAAAATGCTATAGAGGACACCAATTATCATCTTTCCTGAGTATCCCTGAGTATTCCTGAGTCATTTTCTTATTGCCGAGATATAATACCTGACACTTGCAATTTCAAGGAAAAGAGTTTCATTCTGACTCATGTTTCAGTAATCTCAGTCCTTGTGTGGGTGGCTGGCTCCAGGCAGAAGCAGCATGGTGAAAGGGACTGGCGGAGGAAAGCTACTCATGTCATGGTAGCCAAGAAACAGGGAGAAAAAGGGGGAGCAGGGAAGGGAGATACACCTTCCAAGTCACTCCCAGGTGAACGACTCACAAAAGAAGTCTGCTACAGGGCCCCATAATCCAATTACCTTCCAACTAAATAAGGATTTGGGGACCACTTTAGATTTTTTTTGACAGGGTCTCTCACTGTAGTTCAGGCTGGCCCTGAGCTCACTTTGTAGCTCAGGCAAGCCTTGAACTCAGCAGTCCTCCTGCCTCTACCTCCCGAGTGCTGGGATTACAGGCGTGAGCCACCATGCCCGGCACTGTGGTGTGCGGTATTGATTGCTGGTGGGCGTAAGTCTCCACGCTCAGCATTGTATGTGGTTACCGGGATCGAACTCAGGGCCTTGCGCTTGCGAGGCAGGCGCCGGAAACACTGAACTAAATCTCTGGCCCTCATCTCCACTTCTGACATTGACAAGTAGAGAGAATGATTTTGAGGGCAGAACTACATTCTGTGAATTCTCATCAAGACCCTACATAGACTTTTCCTGAAGATTCATTTGATTTATTCATTCCTTTCAGGATAAAAGGAAAGTTTTACAGGGGCATCAGTGAATCTTCCCCTTTAACATCTCTCTAAGGTACACTAACTGACTGGTAGAAGATGGTGCAGCTCAATACTAAATGATATGTTCAATAGCATTAAAAAAAACAATACTATCTATCAGTGGGTGTTTTAAATGAATCAGGTCCTCAATTAAACTCCTTACAAAAATAATCTCATTAATTCTACAGAAATGTTCCTATCACTGTGAGGAATGAAGTTTAGAAATAAGGTATAGTGACTTATGTAAAGTTACAGTTAGGGAGTCAGAGATAAATCAAAGGGGATGAATCTTTTTATTCATCAAAAGAGATGGATCAATTCTACCCCTTGATTTTTCTGACTCAACAGAACTGTCTGTGACCTGGGATCGCAGTCTTCCCTGTTGCTACAGAAATCATGGTCTGAGAAGCCCCATCTCTCACCTTTTCTAACCCCAGCTTCCTTACTCTACTGTGATGTTTATGAGCCTTATGTATTTATTTTGGAATATTTTGGCATTATAGATATTCCTTAGTTCATCCTTCACTCATTCAAGTGAAATCTGTAAGCACCTACTGTGTGTCAGGAGCTCTGTGTTGGGAAGCAGGCGCAAATAACAAAGTCAAAGATTTGTGCATTCTAGTGGAATTTAAGATGCATACATAAATAACATGCTGCAAGAGAAGGGCTGAAATCGAGGTCTCCTGCCTCCCAGGTTTGCCTATGAGCAAAACCTCTTGGAAGAGTTGTTTCTCGCTGCTGTTCTTCCCTCCCAATCATTCTTCACCTCACTCTATGCAGATCCCATCCTACTATTTTCTTAAAGCTACCCTTTTCAAGATCTCCAATAACTTCCAGGCTGTAAAACTGACTGCATTCCATCTTTGTCAAAATATTTTCCCTTCAGGAATAAATATGATACAGAAAGAAAATAAAAGAGCATGTATAAGGGGGGAGGAGGGGGGAGTGGGTAGGGATATGGGTAAAAATGAGAATTAACTTGTGGCATATACTGGTACAAATTTCCCAATGTTATATGTGATTTTGAGATGTATATAAATTGTACCAATAAAGAATTCAATTAAAAAAAATATTTTCCCTTCAGGCAGGAGATTTAGCTCAGTGGTTCTGGTGCCTGCCTAGCAAGCACAAAGTCCCTGTTTTGCTCCCCAGTAACCACATACAACAATAGCTGGCATGGTGGCTCACGCCCACTGGTAATCCATACAACATACTACAAATGCTGGGCTTGGTGGTTCAAGCCTGTAATCCCAGCACTTGGGAGGCTGAGGCAGGAAAATTGCTGAGTTCCAGGATTGCCTGGACTACATAGTGAACTCAGGCCCAGCCCAAACTACAAAGCGAGACCCTGTCTCGAAGAACAAAAAAAATTCCCTTCAATTTACATGATGGCACAGTCTCCAGGTATTTCTTATGACCTCACTGATCATCCCTTTAAAATCTGGTGTCTCATCCTCTTCTCCTTATTCTTAAATACATTATTTGCTCAAGTTTTGGTGTCCAGATGGTTTTTCCTATCTTTCTCCTACACCATAGCTTTAAATATTATTTATAATAACACTAAGATTTGAATCTTTAGCCCTAATTTTTCCTTGGAATTCAAAACTCTTATACCCAAATGTCTACTGATACCAAATTTAACATTCAAAATATGACTCAAATTTACCCTTTATGCCTTTTAATAAACAGCATCGTCATCTACTGAACTGACTGAGCCAAAATCACAAGTCACAGCCCCAGCCCCCACATTCAGTTCATCAAATCCATCAGTGCTCCTCCAAGACAGATCCAAAACCATCTCCATTTGTCTCCATCTTCACTATTCCCAACCTAATGAAATCACTTGCTTCATCTGTTTCAGCAATCTTCCAATTAGGCTCCCAGTTTTCATTTTCACTCCCTTCTATGTTGTTCTGGACAAAAGTACAGTGAACAATTAGAATGATGAAAGGGACCACAATAACTTCCTGATTCCCCAATAGCTTCATTGCACTTAAAATGTAAACTTTTTTTTTTTTTTTAAACTCGGGCCCTTGTGTGTCCAAGGCTGGCGCGGTACCACTTGAGCTAAATCCCCAGCCCTTAGGTCACAGATGTGTAAATATTGTATATTTTCTCTGATATGAGAAACTGAAGTTATAAATGTGTTCTAAAATGCATGATTGATATTGTGACACAGTAAATATTCAAAGGGTAATGGGGTTTAGGGGTAAATAATGAAGAAACAAAAAAATTTATAGAAAAAAGGAAACAATGCTTGTGTATATAGGGGTGGGGACGGAGGTAGGGTGAGGAGGGGAGGGGAAAATGAGAATTAAGTTGTGTCATATACTGGTACAAATTCTCAGTGTGGAGTGTAATGTGATGTGTATATATAATGTATCAATAAAATGTACAATAATTACATAAATTAAATGTAAACTCTTTACTTGGTCTAAATCCCAATATAATTTGTGACTACTTTCTTAATTTCACTTCCTTCCAGGTTTTACTTTCATTCCTCTGTTCCAATAATAGTGCTCCATGGCCTTCACACCTGCTATTCCTTTTGCCTGAAAGGGTCTTCTGCGTCAGAATCCACATACCCAGGCCGTTTATGTCACTTCCATCTCAGTTTATATGTCACCTTCTGAGAAGGGCCTTCCATCATCATGTACTCTGAGATGCCACTCTATACTAATTCTGTGTGGTACTTAGTAGTAATTAATTACTGTGGGGAGGGTGTGCATGTTCACCTGCACAGTCTTTTAAATTATCTAAATTTTGCCTGTTATTTTTATTTTAATATAAGATCCAAAGAGAAGAGTTTATCTGCTTTATATAGGATAGATGTGTAACCAACAGATTAGATAACCAATAAATAATGAAGAAGTAAATAGATGAATTCCCTAGGACTCTCATAATAATGAAAGGTGATTTTAATATGTTAGGAAATAGATAATAAAGAGCTGTCTCTTTTGTGGCCAGAAAGGTTGGGGCCCACAATACTCAGAAAGCTACCAAATTGGGAGGCTGAAAAACAGCCCAGTTATTAGCACAGAATTTTCAAAGACTTTTATTGAGAGCAGCAGAGACACATATGATACAAATATATCGAATACATATCTCTCAAAATAAAATTCTGAAATATGCAGGCAGCTGGACCAGATTGATTAAGGCTAGATTGGGTCAAGGACTTTAAGTTTCCCCATGTTTCGCCATAAATATTGATAGCACCCACTAGGAAGATGATTCCACCTGATGTTTCACATGAACCATTTGAAAAGGAGAACATTATCCACGTGCCTGTCATTAAAAGAATGTAAAATATTATCAAAATATCCAGAAATACAGAATGCTCTGAAATTTTAATCAGAAGAGAGACCATGACCGAAGCGATAATGCCAATGGCTAAATGGACAATAACAAAGCTCCCCAAATAGAAGCATTATAGATGCTTCCCAAAGGCTAGAGGTGCTCAGCACTAGAGATTGGCATGCTTCACTTCTACACATAACAGAACAGTGAGCACTTCTCTCTGACCTAGGGGCTGGCACTTTATAGCAGTCCTAGGAATTCTCCAGGCCCAGAAGTGCTGATTGAAAACAGATCCAAGTACCGGAATTTTGTTGATAGATGAACTAAACACAACAACTGTTTGCAACCAGATGCTAAATGACTCATAACTTTTTCAAGAAAAGCCAGATCACAAAAGAATTAAGTGTAAAGCAAGATCTATGGATATATTTTTAAAGCACCAAATGTTCCAACAATGTGAATAAAATAACTTAGTTTACTCTCAACTAGATTATATCTTGAATACTTAAAGATGGGGCTGTCTTTATTCACTTTTTTGTACCCCCATAATATTCAAGCTTCTAGTAGGCAATCAATAAGGATTTGCTTAGGAAATGAATCTCACTGTTATCTTCCATAGCTTACTCATGAAAGCAATCATCTCTCCCTTCCTCCTTCTCTGCCCTCTAACCATATTTCTCCCCCCCCCCTTCTTCCTTCCCTTTCCCATATGGCCTCTCTGTAAGACCTCACTTTGTACCTTAAATCTGTAAAAGAATAATCTGAGGAGTTCCAGCAAGGAAGACCCTGGCCAGCAGCTTTCCCACTACCAGGACCAGACCAGAAGCCCTATGAGACTTCTATTCCCTTGTAGGCCAGTCTTTTTAAGCATGGTGGGGCTTGCAGAGTGAGTTCCAGGGAGGAAGACTCTGGTTGGCAGCTTTCCTGCCATCAGGACCAGAACAGAAGACTGTGAGACCTCTCCATTCCCTTGTGGGCCAGTCTGGGTAAGGACGGCAGGGATTACATAGTGAGTCCCAGCAAGAAGGGAGCCAGGTGCCATTAAACAGTACACAGGCCCACAGCTTTCCTGAAACCAGGGTGAGACTAGAAGACCTTGGCATCTCCGTTTCCTTGTAGGCAAACTAGGCATGACTGGTGCATGGAGAAGGGCCTCCAAAAACAACACCTACTTGTCTGTGGACACTGAATCAGTGCAGCAGCAATACTGGAACCTAAATAGAGGCCACCAGTGAGTTCCTCTGACCAGTCCATGTCAAAAAAAAACATGCTCTAGAAGACTGAGGAAATCCTGTTGACTACAACCATCAGTGAGTTGGTGGAGTCAGTTCTACCTGCAAGATCCTGAACTCTTGCAGAATTCAAATCTGCACAAGTTCATTGAACTCAACTCAGGCATTACACTCAGAAGCTAGACCAGGGATGACAGCTCCCTCCCTGTGACTAAGAAATTTCAATCTGTGTGCTGCTGACCATTCCATCTACAGGGGACAACATACCCATACCACAAAGAGCCACTTCAGTGGTGTTTTTAACTTTGTTTTCTTATTGTTGTTATAATTGCTTTTCTTTCTTCTTTTGGACCTTTCTTTTTTTATTTCTCTACTCTGTTGTTGCCAAATTGGTCCCATTTCAGGTTTTAATCCCTCTCAACTGCTCTCATTTTTACAGAAGAAGGAAAATAGTCTCCTGTTTGCCTGCTGCTGCAAGGTACCCAAATTTCCTCTTGTTCCTTCATCATCTCCTGCCTTCCAGTTGGAATCAGTACCTAGAAGTTAAAGTGTTTCAGTCTTCCCCAATTTCTCTTTTTTCTATATTTTTTAAATTTTTATCTTTGTTGGTACATTGTATATACATCTCATCATCACACTCAATACTGGGAATTTGTACCAGTATATGACACAATTTAATTCTAATTTTTTCCCATTCCCCTACCCACCTCCTATACATAAGCTTTGTTTCCTGTTTTTATTACCATAACATTTAGCCCTCATTACTTACTCCTCCACCACATTTCCCTTTGAATATTTTTTATTTCTGTATTATTTTAGGATGGTGAGCAAAGTTTCTAGTGATCCTGTGGTTTTTGGTCAGTTCTGTCTTATATTTGCCCCCTTTGGTCTCTGTTGTACTCTAGCATCTATAACATTCCCAGGCTGTATGCAATCTCTATAGATCCTCTAACAATATCTCTAATCTCTCCCTATGTTTCTATCTCTCTATCTCCCCAACTCCTCAGTCACCTTTTGTTCCTAAAGGTTAGTACACTATATTGAAGTGCCTGTATGTAAACACATTTCTAGTTAGTTCTAAATTTTGGCATATGGTCACAGATATAACCCATGAAATTAAAGTTATATGGATAGTATTTGCCAAAGTTTATCATTTCCTGTGCTGTGTTTGATCCTGTTGATGATACAAATTGTATTATGTCACCAAAGATAGTAAGATTGTTCTGTTCAAATACCTCCCATGGTGTGCAAGAACTGAGATTTCTTAAGGTCCATTACAGACCCAAGGAGAACAACATAGGAAGTAGCCATCTCCTAAGAGTTCCATATATTAGGAAGAAAGAGACTTCCAGCAAACAATGCCCAGACAGCAGCAAAAGAATCAAGCAAATAACATCAGCAATGACAAAGGGACAGAAATTTTTTTTTAAATTAAAAAATCCAGATACAAATATCCACAAGGCTATCCAGGGAAAAGGGAAATAGAGCATCCTGAAGCTCAGTCACAAGGACTCTCTGAGATGGTAACAAAAGCAGATCTAGTAAAATGGTAATCAGAAGTAAAATCTGAGATAAAAACAGGTACTGACCATAGTGAAATATATGATTAATAATTCTACAGAAGAGTTCAGGAACATGATAGAATCTTAGCAAAGGAATGAAACCTGCTAGCCAGCTTCAAACAGAGTTTCAGGTGATTAAAAACTCCAAAGAAAGTTTGAGAAGTAGGATGAATGAAGGTGGGGACTGAATGTGAGACCTAGAGGACAGGATTGCAGCCAATGAACAGCAAAGGAATAATTTATGAAAAATGGAAGGGACCAAGAAAGATCAATCCAACAACTTGTAGGTAACACAAAGAAGAATAACATAAGACTGACTGGAGTCACTAAGGGAACAGGAGATAATGCAAAATATATTTTTTAAAGAACTGTTCACATATACAATGACAGAAAACTTCACAGGAAAAGGAAAAAAATGGATATATAGGCATATAGGCCTCCAAATAGGTCACAGAAGAAATTAAACAGTTTCTACAGTTAAATGATACTCCCAGTACAACATACAGGAACTTATGAAACACAAGGAAAGTAATTCTACAAGGGAAAGTTATAGTAGTGAACGCTTACACAAAGAAAGCAGAGCAAGTACAAATAAACAATCTAATGCTGAACCTCAAGCTACTAGAAAAAGAAGAGCAACATAAACCCAAACCATGTACTAGGAAGAAAATTATAAGCACCAGCAAAAATTAATCCAATGGAGACTAAGAGAATGACACAAAAAAATCAATGAGTGGAAGAGTTTGTTCTTTGAAAGGATAAACAAAATTGAGAGACCGTTAGCCAAAGTCATCAAACAAAGGAGGGGAAAGGCTCAATCCATGCTATTAGAAATGAAAAGGGGGAAATTAACACAGATACAGTAGAAATCCAGAGGATAATAGACACCTACTTTGAAAATTTGTACTCCAATAAAATGGACAACAAAGAGAAATGGACAAACTCCTAGACACACATGAACTTCCAAAGTTGAATGAAGAAGATATAAAAATGTTAAACCACCCAAAATCAATTTGTGAAATTGAAAATGTAATGAAAGAAAAAAACCTATCAACAAAAAAAAAGTCCAGGGCCTGATGGCTTTATTGCTAAATTCCACAAAACTTTTTAAAAAGTTAATGCCTCTACTTCTCAAACTCTTTAATGAAACTGAAAGGGAAGCAGTACTCCCAAATCATGGACTTTACCTCAACCTAATAAAAGTTATTTATGAAAAACCAACAGCCAGCATCATACTGAATGGTCAAAAAATGTTACCTTTCACACTAAGATCAGGAACAAGACAAGGATCCTCACTATAATCACTCTTATTCAATATAGTACTGGAAGCATTAGCTACAGGAATTAGAAGAGAAAGAAATAAAAGACATAGGTAAGGAAAAAGCTGAACTGTCATTATTTGTTGATGACATAATACTCTATATAAAAGATCATAAAAACTCAACCAAAAGATGGCTAGACATAATTGCTAACTTTAGTAGTGTAGTTGGATGTAAGATCAACTCTCAAAAATCAATAGCTGGGCCGGAGGGTTAGCTCAGTGGTTCCGGCGCCTGCTTTGCAAGTGCAAGGTCCTGAGTTCAATCCCCTGTAACCACATATAATGCTGGGCGTGGAGACACGCCCACCAACAATCAACGCCGCATACCACAATGCCGGACATGGTGGCTCACGCCTGTAATCCCAGCACTCGGGAGGCAGAGACGGGAGGATTGCTGAGTTCGCGGCAGCTTGCCTGGGCACCATAGTGAGCTCAGGGCCAGCCTGAACTACAAAAGTGAGACCCTTTCTCAAAAAGCAAAAAAAAAAAAAAAAAAAAATCAATAGCTTTTGTACACACAAGCAACAGACTCATTGAGAGAGAAATTGTGGAATCAATTCCTTTCACAATAATATCCAAAAGAATGAAATATCTAGGAATCAATCTAACAAAGGAGGTGAAAGACCTCCACTCTGAAAACTACAACACTCTGAAAAAGGAGATGGAAGAGGATACCAGAAAACGGCAAGACATCCCTTGTTCCTGGGTAGGAAGAACCAATATTGTCAAAATGGACTCCCACAACTACTATGTAGATTCAGTGCAATCCTGATTGAAATCCCAACAGCAAATTCACAATCTAGAGAAAATAATACAAAACTTCATTTGGAACCACAAAAGACCTAGAATAACAAAAGCAATTCTAGGTAACAAGGACATGGTGGAGGGTTTTATGATCCCCAAACTTGAAACTACACTATAAAGCCATTATGATAAAAGCAGCATGGTACTGGCAAAGTAACAAACCCGAGAACCAGTGAAATAGATTAGAAGACCAAGAAACATCTCCAGATATACTAAGTCACCTTATCTTGAACTAAGGAACCAAACATCCTCAATGCAGGAAAGATAGCCTCTTTAACAAATGGTGCTAGAAAAACTGGGCTCTAACCTGCCAAAAACTAAAGCTAGATCTATCTCTTTCACCATGTGCTAAACTAAAATCAAAGTGGATTAGAGGCGTAAATATTAAAACAGAAACACTAAACCTGCTGGATAGCCAGAACTCTTGGAGACATTAGCTTAGGAAAATCTTTATGAACAAAACTTCTATAGCACAAGAATTAGAAGAAGGAATTAACAAATGAAATCTCATCCTATTAGCAAGCTTCTGCACATCAGGAGAAACCATAGGCAGAATGAAGAGACACCCAACAATTTGGCAAAAAAATTTTGTTTCTCAAACAAAGGGCTACTATGTAGAATATACAAAGATCTTAAAGGATCAGCCTCCCCCAATCTAAAAACTCAGTTCAAAAATGGGCACCTGAAATGAACAGACATTTTTCAGAGGAAGAGGTACAAGCAATCAAAAAGCATATGAAAAAATGCTAAACATCACTGGTCATTTGAGAGATGCAGATGAAAACAACATGAATTTCATCTCACTCCACAAAAAATGGCAGCTATTGCAAAATTAACCAGAGACAATTTCTGGCAAGGCTGCAGTGTAGGTGGGAATCTAGACTGATGCAACCACTGTGGAGATCAGTGTGGAGATTCCTCAAAAAACTAGGATTAGAGGGGCCGGAGGGTTAGCTCAGTGGTTCCGGCGCCTGCCTCACAAGCGCAAGGTCCTGAGTTCGATCCCCGGAAACCACGTACAATGCTGGGCGTGGAGACTCACACCCACCAACAATCAACACCGCATACCACAGTGCCGGGTGTGGTGGCTCACGCCTGTAATCCCAGCACTTGGGAGGCAGAGACGGGAGGATTGCTGAGTTCGCGGCGGCTTGCCTGGGCTCCATAGTGAGCTCAGGGCCAGCCTGAACTACAAAGCGAGACCCTGTCTCAAAAAAAAAAAAAAACAAAACTAGGATTAGAGGTCCCTTTTGACCCCTCTATTCCCCTGCTAGGGATATACACAAAAGAATTTTAAGATTCATTTCACAGCTACATATGTGCACCCATGTTCATAGCAGCTCTTTGTGATAGCCAAATCTTGAAGACAACCCAAATTCCTAGATACTAGATAAAGAAGATGTGTTGGTTTTTTTTTTTTTTGGTTTTTTTTTTTGGTTTTTTTTTGCTTTTTGAGACAGGGTCTCGCTTTGTAGTTCAGGCTGGCCCTGAGCTCACTATGATGCCCAGGCAAGCCGCTGCGAACTCAGCAATCCTCCTGTCTCTGAAGAAGATGTGTTTTTTAAAATGAGAATTAAGTTGTGTCATATACTGGTACAAATTCTCAATGTGTAGTGTAATTGTGATGTGTATATATAATGTACCAATAAAATGTACCAATATTGGTGATGCACAAAAAAGTTTTTTAATAAAATGGAGTATTATTCTGCCATAAAG
The DNA here is from genome assembly GCA_004025085.1 of Thryonomys swinderianus. Taxonomy (NCBI): domain Eukaryota; kingdom Metazoa; phylum Chordata; class Mammalia; order Rodentia; family Thryonomyidae; genus Thryonomys; species Thryonomys swinderianus. Next base: position 15,942 of record PVIC010029371.1, read on the forward strand.
AATGATACATTTAATATATTTAATTGATTAGAAATGATACATTTATACTCAAATGGACATACATTTTTGGACATACTCATAAGTGAAATAAATAGACACAGATGTGTAAATACCATACCTTTTCTCTGGTCTGAGGAACTGAAGGTGTAAATGAGTCCTAAAATGTAAGATAAATATTATGACATAGAAACTATTCAAAGGGAAACAGAAATAGGGGTAAGTAAATAAGGGAAAGAAAAATTTGATGGTTAAAAAAAGAAGCAAAACATATAAAAGGGGCAGGGAGATTGTGTGGTGGACAAGGAAATGGGAAAAGATGAGAATTAATTTGTGGCATGTACTGGTACAAATTCTCAATGTCGAGTGTGATTGTGATGTGTATATGGAATGCACCAAAAAAATCAATAAAAAAGAATAATCTGATAATGGTCCCATCTTAATACTAACTCAAACGATAAATGACGCATTGGAATGGAGGATACCCTGGAACAAGTGAGCACTGAGACCAGATAATCAGATAGGCTCCCTCCTTTCTCCTGCTCTTGAAAGCACATGCTGGCAGCTGGGGTACAAGCATTCTAAATCCCCAATACTTACAGCACCCACCAAAACAAGGGGAACCCTGATGACCAGGGCATGGAGTTCACCACATAATTCTGATTCACGAACACTATCCAAAAAAAATTTACAAAGATCTGACTCCCTTTGCACAGCAATATATTTCCTGCCAAATAAAAAAAAATATGTTAACAAAATACTAATCATTGGAATGGTTCACTCAGCATAAGGTAGGACTACAGTGAACGACTTCCCATAGGCTAGCCTGTGAAGAAACCTAGGAGGAATGCATCAGCTTCTCCTCTGATACAGGTAAGTATCTTGTCTCTCCAACAAGTTAATGGGGACATGCTGTAGTTCAGTGATAACAGTACTTGCCTACCATGTACACGGCCATAACTTTGACCCCCTATATGGAGAAGGACAGGAAGAAGAGAAAGAGGAGAAGCTAAGTGTTACCTCCACAATCACAGAACTAGAAAATAAAATTTAGGACTTGAATTAGAGTCAGTTGGCTCCAGGGTCTGGGCAATATTCATATCTAAATTGTTCTTCCTTATCTCCAGCACTATGTATACTGCCTGGTACTGATCAAAGATTCAAGTTTCAAATATGGGCATTCATAATTGCTTAAATGAAGCCTAAAACTAAGAGCACTGAAGAAAAAAAAACAAAAATAAAACTCTGGCTTCAGGTCTTGACTGCCCTTTATCAATTTGATGAACTTTGGAATGTTTATTAAATTCTCTAAGTCTACATTTTCTCATTTGTAGGAAGAATATAATAAAAGTATTTTTACACAGAGTAGTTGTGAGGATTAAGTGAATTTAGCACAGTGCCTAGTGCATGGTAAAACCATGTACAGACCTAAAATTCTTCATCCACAAAACTGAAACCCAAAGATCTCTGAAGGTAGACAAAATGGTTATATTAGTTTCCTATTGTTGCTATACAAATTACCATAAACTTAGTGGCTAAAAACTATGTAAATTTTCTGGGAGTGGTAGTGCATACTAGTAATCCCAGCACTCTGAGAGGCTGAGACAACAGGGTCACAGGTTCAAGCCCAGCTTGGCTCAAAACAAATAAAAAAGGGCTGCAGGTAGCTCAGTGTAAAGGCCCTGCATTCAATGCCCAGTACAAAAAAAAAGAATGTATGATCCTGTAGTTCTAAAGGTCAGAAGTCATGTCTGGGTCTCCCTAGGCTAAAATCAATATGTCAACACACTACAGTTCTTCTGGAGATTCTAATGAGAACACATTTGTCCTGGCCTTTTCCAGGTTTCATGGGCTATAGCCATCCCTTGGCATATGCTCCTCTTTTATGTTCAGACTCAGGGGTAGTGAACTTGGGTCCCTCTCACATCACATTCTTCCAACCTCTGCACGCACTGTCACACTTCCTTCTCTGACTCTCTTGCCTCCTCTCTCACAGTTTAGGGTCCTCGTGATTGCATTCCATATACCCAGATAATCCTGTATAACTCTCTATCTCAAAGTCAGCTGGCTAGTAACTTTAATTCCATGTACTATATACACACCCTTTTCCTATGTTAGGTAAGATAATTAAACTACCAGGAACTAGAACCATAGATATACTATGTTTAGGAGGGCCATTATTTTGTCTAACATATGGTGGAAAACCTACCTGGCTATAAAACCTAACTTGAGCTGATTTGGCTATTTGTAATATACATTTCATGAATAAATGCAAACATTTATACATTTTACTATGAGATGTACTCCTAGGTCCTAGCAAAAGTATGTCTTGGTCTATCTGCACCCCACAGATTAAGTAATTTCTAAAGAAACAACCCAGATGCCCATCAACTGGAGACTGGATAAAGAAGATGTGGGTTTTTTAAATAAAATGGAGTAGTACCCTACCATAAAGAATGACAAGTTTCATTCATTTATGTGCAAATGAATATACCTTGAGGACACACTAATAAGTGAAATAAACAGACCCCAGATATGTAAATACCATATCTTTTCTCTGGTATGAGAACCTGTAGATGTAAATGAGTTCTAGAATGTATGATAGATTTTGTAATATAGGAAATATTCAAAGGGAATGTGGTGGGGGAACGTAATGAGGGAAAAAAATACATATGATTTGGAAAGAAAAAGAAATAGCATGTATATAAGGGGTGGGGGTTGCGGGTGGGTAGGGATATAGGTAAAAATGAGAATTAGCTTGTGCCATATACTGGTACAAATTCCCCAATGTTGTATGTGTTTGTGAGCTGTATATAAAATGTACCAATAAAGAATTTTTAAAAATAAATAAGCACAAATATTTATTTCTAATAGTTCTGGAAGTTGGGAAGTACCAAATCAAGGTAGCAAAAGGACTGGTGGGCAATGAGAGTTGTTTTCTGTACTATCAGAACTAGACTCCTAGCACTTTTAGGTCTATGTAGAAAGTCAATCCCAAAAAACCTGAAAATTGATTTAAGAATCTCTTCCTTAAAATTTGGCTACTCTAAATCTACTCCAAATACCAAACACTGAATCGTTGGGGGTCTCCAGAGCATTAAAAAGAGGAACTTTATTCTAGGAATTGGCTCACACACGTGCGAGGCTGAGAGTCTCACAATAAGCCATCTAGAAGATGAACAACCAGGGAAGGTGGTCCATGGCTCAGTCCATATATCCAAAGGTTTCAGAACCACAAAAAGCAGATACAGCTCTTAACCTGAGGACTCAAGAACCCCAGAGCCACTGGCTCCCAGTGTTCAGAGGCCATAGAACTGGAGTTTTAGGTTCCCAGGTTAGAAAAAGGGTGTCCAGTCCAAAAAAGGGAAGGTAAATTTGTGTTTCTATTGCCTTCTTATTCTCTTTAGGCCCTTAGTTAACTGGATACTGTCTATCTACATTGGTAAGGACATAGCTTTCTTACTCATTCTGCTGATTCAAAAGTAAGTCTTTTCCAGAAACACCTTCAAAAGGACACATCCCAAAAAAATGCTTTTTTGCCATCTGAGTATCCTTCAATCTAATCAAGTTGACATCTAAATTTAACCATTACAGAATGTCAGACAGTATATATTCACTGAATTACATTTCTTAAGCTCCAAAACACTCTGAATTCTGATGTGCACCCATGTTCACAGCAGCTCAGTTTATGATAACTAAATCTTGGAAACAACTCAAATGCCCATCAACTAGAGACTGGATAAAGATGTATTTTTTTAAATAAAATGGAATATTACTCTGCCATAAAGAATAAGTTTGAGTCATTTATACTCAAATGGACATACCTCAAGGACATACTCATAAGTGAAATAAATAGGTCACAGATGTGTAAATACCATATCTTTTCTCTGGTATGAGAATCTGAAGATGTAAATGAGTTCTAGAACATATAATAGTAATTGTGAAATAGAAAATATTCAAATGGAAAAGGGTAAGTACGAGTGGAAAGAAAAAGTTAAAGAAGGAAACAAGACATATGTATATAGGGAGCAGGTGGAAAATGAGAATTAAGTTGTGAATTATATACTAGTATAAATTCTCAGTGTTGAGTGTGATCATGATGTGATACAATGTACCAATAAAGAATTCAATTTAAAAATGTTTTGAATGTTGAAACACGTTTGGCCTAAAGTGTTTTATATAAGGTGCTATACACTTATACTAACATAATACTAAAAACAGTAATTCACTGAAAGGCAAGAAGAAATGTTCCATGCTTGACGTAGCTTATAGGGCATTGTGCACAAAGCCTCTGTCCCTCAAAGCACCTGAAGTCAGACCTCCCCGCCCCAGTCAAAGTGGACTCCACCTTGTTTTTCTCATATATCTGTGGGAAAATTGTCTTGTCTCTGTCAGATTTCTGACACTCAGAAGAAAGGGATTTGTGCACTCACACAGATGAGATGAAGTGAGATGTAGAGACCTTGGCACCCAGTACACAGTCAATGAAGATATCATTATGGCTAGTTACTACACGCACCTAGTTGGGTATCATCTTCATTACTGATGCTCATGGCTTTCCCTCTGGGATGCATCAGAAATGTGTGCATGTGTCTATTTGTTCTCCCTGAAAGAAAAAGGCTCTGGAAATGTTTTGCCTACATTTTCACCCTTTTCCATGGCATAGCAATGATGAAAAGGGCCAATTCCTGATTCTAAGCTGCTCAGGCTTTCACATCACCGGCAACTCTCATCATCAATGCATTGCAAATGCTCAGAAAGCAGCCAGTGACTCACCAGCCTGCTATCCCTTGATGAAACCATCCCTCGGGACTACCTCACTGCCTACATCTTGCTTCTGGTTTTACCAGATAACATCCCAGTCCTGATTTCATTTTCCAAGTATACTTCTCCACTATCAGCAAGAGACATGTTTTGTACAAAACTCCTGGACAAGAAGTTAAGGCCAGATATTTACATTCAGAAATCAGAAATGCCATTCTTTCCTTCCCTTTTCCCTACCCTTCTCTTGTTTCCAGTCAATCCTCGAAAATAAAGTTAATACCTACTTCATGCCAAATACTCTGCCAGAGCTGGACGTACAGTCTCCAGCAAGAAAGGTTCAGGTTCTGCCCTGTAGATTATCCCACAAATCATGAAATGCATTACAGTTAATTTCACATACCATTAATTACAAATTGAGGTGACTGCTAAGAAGAAAATGTGCAACATGTTATTCGACTGCTTAAGATGCTCTAGGGAGTCCAGGAATGATTTCAGGAGACAGCCTTTTCCAATTAGAACCTACCTGAGGAGTGGCAAGAACTAACCAGCCAAAGAGGTAGAAGAGCGACCCAAAGGGGAAATGAAGAGACCTCTTAAGGCTCTGAATAACAAGAAGTCCAGGAATGAAAAAGATCAGAGTTGCTAAAATATGAGAGGTGGGAAGAGGCAGACAGATGAATGGCTAGTTAGTACGTGGAAGAGAGAAAGAGAGAGAAGAGACGCAAAGGCAGAAGCTGGCAAATACCAGAAGGGCCAAATTAGTCCCAGTCTGTTTTTGCAGTGGCCCCAGCTAAGGATGCTTTTTATATTTTTAAATGGTTATAAAAATGAAAGGAAGAATACTATTTCAAAATACAGTAAAATTATAAACAATTTTCAAATTATATTCAAATTTCAGTACTCATAAAGGTTTTATGAGATGACAGCTTCAAGCATATATTGATGTTTTACCTATAGCTATTTTCATGCTACAGTGACGAAGTTGAAGAAACAGAGACCATGTGGATCACAAAGCTGAAATACTTATTAGCAAGTTTTTCATAGAAAAAAAAATGTGTATCAACCTCTGCATTAATGAAATGATCTAAGGCTAAATTATATAATCTTTTATGAATAACATTAAAGATGTAGGATCTTTTTTTCCTTTTTTTAAATCTTTATTGGTGCATTATATATACACATCCTGATCACACTCAATATTGGGAATTTGTACCAGTATATGATTCGATTTAATTCTCATTTTTTCCCATTTCCAAGATTTAGGATCTTATCCCAAAGAGTGGGGAAATCATCAAAGAGTGTGAAACAGGACAATGCATAACAGACAATGCCATAAATTCATCTGCATTTCAGACCAGGAAGCTTCCAAAACTACACACGCTGCCAGGCATGGTGGCTCACGCCTGTCATCCCAGCACTTGGGAGGCAGTAACAGGAGGATTGCTGAGTTCAAGGCTTGCCTGGGCTACATAGTGAGCTCAGGGCCAGCCTGAACTACAAAGCAAAACCCTGTCTCAAAAAAAAAAAAGCTACACATGCAGGAATTTCAATTCCAGACTGTGATTTAGCTGGTCTTGAGCACAGCCAGATCTTTGGAATCTGGCTGGAGTGGAGGAGGATTCCTATATGATTCTAACATGCAGATGAGCTTGGGAACCATGGATATAATCACATTTTCCTGATTTCACCTGAGCCTGGAGGGTCTTACTTCATGTTAAAACCTTCTGCAAGCTGGGCATGGCGGCTCACGCCTGTAATCCCAGCACTCAGGAGGCAAAGACAGGAGGATTGCTGAGTTCGAGGCTTGCCTGGGCTACATAGTGAGCTCAGAGCCAGCCTGAACTACAAAGCAAGACCCTGTCTCAAAAAAAAAAAAAAAAA